>CM062811.1:67712913-67978356 GCA_031772625.1 Pinus tabuliformis | reverse complement strand
AACTTGCTATAGTATCTAGTATGCCCTAAAGTTGCACGTAGCTGTTTCACATTCCTTGGCACCTCCAAGTTGATTATTATTGTGATCTTCGCAGGGTCTAACATCAATCCTTGTCTGCATACCACATGACTCACCAGGATCCTGAAAGGGACACAAAACAAACACTTCTTTAGATTAAGTGCGATTTGATATCTCTGACATGTATCTAACATTAAGCATAGACTTGCCACATGACGCTTGACCAATCTGAACACTGTCCAATCGTCAAAGTATACCTCTAGAAACTTATGAATGAAGTCTTAGAATGCTGGAATGACTACACGTGAAAAGATTGTTGGTGCATTCTTTAGCCCAAAGGGCATTACAGTGTACTGAAAACATCCCCATTCAGTCACAAAGGTCATCTTGCTTCTATCCTCAGGCACGATTTTGATCTGATGGTACCCAGAGAACCCATCAGTGAAAGAATATGATTCTTGGTAGCCTACATTATCCAAGACCTCATCAATGAACGGGGTTGGGAAGGGATCATGCACGCAAGCATCATTCAGCTTTTGGATATCCATGCATATCCTTATTTTTTCTTTCTGTTTCTTTTCCTGAACCACTATTGGGCCTACCCAATCATATTCTTCCATTGGTTCAATAATTCCTACCGCGAGCATCTTATCTAACTCAGCGCAAACCCTTTCCTTATACTTAGGATTAAGGCGATAAGGTATTTGTTTTATGGGTTTCACGTCCAGTTTTAGGGTGATCTTCATGACACCTATGTCTCCTATTATCCCTTTTAAATCAGAAAATTTTGTGGGGAACAAATCCTGATGTTTGCGGAAGATCTCAACAACCTTGTCTACTCTCGCATCATCCCAATATTCCCCAATCTTTGCCAATTTTGGTTTTTCCTCTGTGCCAATATTGACCTACCTGGTTTTCAACGGCGTGGTTATGTTAGGATCCTCTATCTGTGGACCTTCAACGTCGCGGTGACCTTTAGTTTCCAAAATATAATCTTTCTAGGATCCTCGTCTTCTTCTTCAATGGTCACATTATAGCATTCCAGTGCATGACTCAGATGGGTAGTCCAATCAGGTTGGACCAGGTCCAAGGGATCTTGCGGTATCCTAAATATTGTTGCTTTAACCTCCTGTAGCACTGCGTCAATACAGCCAAACCCATCCTCAAAGTTGAACGTCATTATAAATCCCTGGCGCAAGATGTCCCACTCTTTAGTGCCATGGCGGAGCTTGGTTTCCAAGTACCAATTCATTGGTATGACGCCCAGGGTATGACAAAACAGATGCACCCATTTAGGCTGGGGCTCTGCTCTATAAGCCTTAGTCCATTTGGCTAGGTGATCAAGCAGATCATCCCTTCCATCATACTTATCTATCATCCACACTTCTGGATGCCCAAAACGTATTCTCATCATCCTCCTATAGTCACGCCAATCACCAAAACTATCCTTGTGCATACCCCACCATCTTGCAGGCATAGCACGCAGTACCTAGTCCAAGGTTTAGAAGCGATATTTCTTTGGCACTTCTCTTTCAAATGCATCCAAAAAGTAATCAACATCAGTTATCCCATCATAATGAGGCAGATCGCTGACTTCGGATGACACACAACGCAATGACTTGGTCATCACATTACAACGTAGCGTAGATACTTCATGCAGCTAGTTCTTCCAGTGCTCTAATTCTTCGTCTAAATCTGGCATCCAGGAGCTTTCGCAACCCCATGCAATACGTTCGTCTGCTATCAGATTCACCAAATCCTGGTCTGATGCGTTATCTTGTAAATCTGGTCTAGATCATCATCACTTTCATAATCTCAGATTGGTTCTGTATAGCATGGTCCCTCCGCGGGATCTAGCGGCACCACCACCTAGGGCGACTTCTTTTCAAATATCATCTTTCACTTATTTAGGTTGATTACCCCATTCATGTCAGTGGCCCAATCGATTCCAAGGAGCACAGGGTAGGGATTTCTATCATCCACAATCTCTATTACTTCAAAATCTAGCAGTACGCTCACGCCCTCGATGTCAACTATGACCCCTTGCAGCCTCCCCATTGGGATAATCTTCTGTTGATTCACCATTCTTAACTATATCGGAGACCACTGGAGCGCAGGTCTCCCCATTCTTTCCCAAGTCTGTTTTGGAAAAACATTTGCGTTGGACCCCAAATCCTGCATAACTTGGTCCATCTTGTACTCCCCTATCAGTGCGGTGAGTCTCATTTCATGCCTGGTCCTTTCCTTGTTCTTTCCAAGCTTCCTAACCATGCGCGGTTCACTAGTAGCGCCATCCTTACCAGCGCACCGATTGATCAGTTCCTACAGGCCCTTCACAGCTTTACTGTCTCAGAGCAGCTTCATGCAGGTCTCCAAGAATGTGGTAATCATGGATGGGTCCATTTCTCTAGCTGGTTTCTCCTGACTTCCTCAGGTAGAGGCCTCAAAGAAGCTTTTCTTTGCTTCCATAGATGTTTCTTTTGCGCGCTCCATATCAAACCCAATCTCTTTTTCTGGTGCTTTGTAGACCCATTCGCCTTCTGCAGGCTACTTGCCTTTATCCTCCCCCGTCGTAGTTCTGCTTCGCAGCATAATGTTTACCTTAGGGTCTTCCTCGCAGGGCTCAGCCCACATCATATGAAGGTTTTGCATCGGCTGCGAAGGTTGCACCCCCTTTTCATGAATCTTAGCCAATAATATTAGGCAATCCTCAGTTGCATGGTCAAACTAAGTATAGTAGTGGCATGACAATTGCGTCAGATTTAGAAATTCCCTTGTGCAATGTCCTAGGCCTCCGCAATTGTAACAAATTAGCTATCCTCTGCCTCTCCCAGGCCCTCCTCCACCTCGGCCTTGGTCGCGCCCTTGATACTCACCTCATGTTCCCCAAACACCTTGGTCCAGAGGCCGCATTTCTATCTGTACCCTATATGCAGGTGTCTTGTCCATCATCAATTTGTAACATCAGCAATTGTGCTCGTCATGGCCAACTGATTGACAAAAATTGCAAAAGAGTTGTTGTGGTGTCTGCACAAATTTCTGCAGCAAATGGCAATTGTCAATCGCATGTTTCCTAGCCACCTGGCATATAGTGCACCATAGCGTAGACCCTGAACTTGGCCCTACCACGACCTCTGGTCGTAGAGGCATTAGTCATGCTGTTGTAACATAGTTCACGAAGACTGGGCAGTGATCCTTGTCATGCCCCTGACCGTTGCATTTTAAGCACCAAACTTCTTCGCGTGCCTCTGTCCCAGTTGTTCTATCCTGTTTTAGACTTTGTATTTAGAGACAAAGGTTTTGCAACTGTGCATGAATCTGTTGAACCCCCAGATTAGCATCCTGCATTGGTATCTCATGAAGCCTCATCGCAATTTCCAGATCTTCTGCCTAGGTCCCATCTTCTGTTGTCATAGTGCAACCCTTAGGCGGAGCAGGAGCAAGGCCACCAACCATTTGCAGTGCTGCCCATCAGTTAGGTTCATGGTGGCTTCACAGATCGCACACTTCAGTATTTCATCCAGATCCCAGGGCATCTCCCCTGGCTTCATCATGATATCCTTGAATCCTACAATCGACTGTGCTTGAGACTTAGGTCTAGTGAATTCTCTATTCAGCGTGGCCTGGATATCTGCGAACGCAGATGTTGGGTTATCAATACTATACTTAATGTACCAAATTAGTGCGTGGTCCTACAGAGCACTAACCAGTGTGGCTTTCTTCATTTGGTTAGTCGTGATACCCTGGGCTTCCGATACAGCCTTCGTGACGAACCAAAATTGGTCCAGGTCTTCATTCCCTACGCCCTTGAATATAGGTAGTTTTACGAAGTTCACCATATTGAACCTTGGTGGAGGTGGCAGTGGTGTGGGTGATGGGGTGAGCGATGGAGGCGAGGATGGAGGCGGTGTAGATGGATGGGATGAGGGTGGAGGTGGTGTAGATGGATGGGATGAGGGTGGATGCAGTGTAGGTATTCGCGGGAACCCTTGCCTTATCACTGACTAGCACTCAAGGGAGAAGTTTGCGGTGCTCCTTCGTCGTCACTCAAAGGAGGCTCGATCAACGGGCTATACTCAGGACCTTTTCTTCCTCTATCACTAAAAGACTTTCCACTTCGTGTAGCTCCAGACATCAAGGTAACCGCATAACCCGCTATTCACACAAGAGCATCTTAATCCAAGTATTTAGTGATTTTAAATACTTACCTCGCGGTCCTTTAAAGAAGCGGCGCTCTGCTTCGCTGTAACTGATGGAGGTATTGACCACGAACTCTATCACAAATCCTCCTATGATGTGGTCGAGCCAATGGTCAACAATGCACATGATCATATCTTCAAAAGCTTCCAACCTCCTTACTAACTCCAGTGTCAAAACAATTGGATTGTAAAGCCTCCACCTTCCTTGGCAGTTTGCGAATTTCATGATCCACTCATATAACTCAACCGGGAAGGAACAAAAGAAGATTTCTTGTATTTTTGTGTACAAGTATCTGTCCAACCATTGTTCTTTCATCAATCGCGGATTCTTGTTTTCTTGCGTTGTGAATTTGTGGATCTTTCTATCCAACCAGGTTTCGATCTTAGTTGGATTCCAATGATACGACATCACACATCTCGTTATGCAGATCCAGGTTCCAGCAACAGAACCATTTGTTGGCTTGATGGGTCCTGACCCATGTTCAGAGTTAAGTTTTCCAAAAAAATCCCTACACTACTAGTCCTTTCGGAATCAATCTACGAAGAGCAGACTGAAGTCTCACCCAAAGCAATATGGGGGGATGCTGGAACCAAGTTTCGACACCCAGAGATCGTTATGATGTTGTTTTATGCCCTAACTCCGCCTTCGTGTAGATCGATAATCATTTTAGGGCTTATCAATATACTTCTCTTAATCACCCTTAGACCTTCATGAAGGTCTTCGACTATCTTTCAAGGACCCTAAATAGTTGAATCTACAACTTACGCGCCTCTGTAATCACTCCTAAGTCTATTATTACCCAGATCGACTTAAGTATCTGATAACTTTAACATGCATTAAGATATTCTTCGTGTAAACAGATATTATGAATTGCGTTCATATAACAATGTAAAACATATAGATTCGTGCATCAACACAGCATTAAATCATAAACCCATTATTCATCATAACATAGTCACGTTTATTCATAACAGAAGTAAATGGGACAAAACATAGATATTTCAGGAAAATTCTCTTTATTAATGCTTTAGATCTTCTCACAGACTCAAACTACCCTATGCACTCAGCTGCAGACTCTACTTTAGGCCTCTGCACACACAGTTGCAGAGCCTCTCTCCTATTCTAAGACTCTTCTCTCTTCACTTCTAATGACCCCCTACATCAACTAAGAACTTCACTTTTTATACAATCCCATGGTCCGCAGACCATGGGTAGATCTCCAAAACCAACACAACTTATCTAAACCAAGGGCAGAAAACCCTTTTAACTTTAGATATCTTTCGCGCTCCGCGACCACAAAATGCGGAGACTTTACATTTCTTTACACAAAATTCGGGTCTTCTGCCCCAAAACTTGGGTGTTTAACCCAAAATTGACCCCCAGGGGACCCGTTCCCAACACACCCCACTGTCATTAAGTCCTTGGATCATCACTTCAAATCCCCTTCTGAATTTCTACTCTACGATCTTTTTCTCGATCACTTTGACTAATCTTGATATAGAGACTGTCATTCTGACCAATCTCATGGAAGGAATTTCCTTCCACCAATCGGGAGTCTTACTTGATTAAGGTCTTAACTGTTATTTGGATAATATTGACCCAATATTTCCTATAAGTTCATGACCTCCTACTCTAAAGTTGCAACAAGCTTTACAATTCCATCCCACCACGACTTGGTTGAAGGCTTCTAGCCTCGCACTACACGATCCTTACCGGATGCGACTCTTCCTCATGAGTCCTATAGACCTCTAGACAAGATTTATAGATCCATGGTGACTTGCTTGTTTTCCTAAGGAGATTTTGGACATTATCCCTCTAGAGCTTGAGTGATCGACTCTCTAATGATTTCTTGGCTCGTGGGTAGTTCCATTCAACAAGGAAGGAAAGCCACCATGGGAGGTGTAGGCGCTCCTACGTGAATTACCTACCATGGGCTTAGCGGAGACTCCAGAGAGGGTTCAAGTCTGTTCTGCTACACGCTGATGGTTCCAGACCTTGTGGAAGCCTGCACACATCTCTACGATGATGTTTTGATATTTTAGGCCCCTCGGCTGTTACTTTACGACGCCAAAAATAGGCATATAGTCTTACTAGAATGCAAGGGTGAAGGACATTTAGGAAAAGAGGGTGGCTCAATAGATACCAGGGAAATATCCCTTGAATTTTAAAGTAATTCTTAGAGGAACACAGTGATTTACAACATTACCATGGGCCGACCACAAGCGAATGTGGACCCCGCTATGCAGGAGGTCTCTCCCTTGTAATATTATATTAATAAAAGGGGTCTCAACGCCCACTATTCTTTAAGAATTCATCTCAACTCTTATGGCTCAATGCTAAATTATGATTTAGTCTTATTAGTCTTAGCGAACATACAGATTACATACATTTATGCATCACATGGTTCATGCCTGTCGGTTAGTAGTTAATAACGCATTCTTGTTTCTTTCTTTATCAAGCATGCATGCACATATTCCACACAGACACATTCATATATGTAGTCATTTAACACTTCCTGATGGAATATAAATTATAAGCACACTTCTAGAATTACCAAGTAGTCCCCACATTCAAACCATTGTCTATAACACGGTAACAACATTCATCATACATTATAAAAAATGCACAGTTACTTATCTTGATGTGGGAAGGGAAACCGAGCATGGGATGAGGAATCTTCCCCAAACCATCAATAGTTTCAGCCACAATCACTTGCAGTCATCACCCTCGAGCTAGATTCCAGAGCTGGGGAAGAGTGTGTGCTTTAGGGACCAACACACCAATCGATTACTAGATTCCAAGGTTGCAAAGGACATCCTTCCTCAATCCAACTAGATGAAAACTTCTTGCTTAGCCGACACCAGGAGTCCAAATGTGCCAAACCTCACGTTGAGTGTTCTCATAGTGATTCACCCCCTTCCTGGAAGTCCAAAATCCATTATTCTATCTAGGCATTAACCACTAGTTATCGTTTTGGTCTTCAACATCTGCTTTAGGATGGCCTCGACCCAAGTTGTTATAGGGCTCCATAGATTTCTACCTAAACCAATAATCTCTAGGGTACCCAAGCTATTATAGGGCTCCAAAGACTCTATCGTAAGCCATAGCCTCCAAGGACCTAAGCTGTTACAGGGCTCCAGATACCTCTATCTCATCCCATAGCCTTTAGAGACCCAAGTTGTGACAAGGCTCCAAGGATTCCATCTCAACCCAAAACCTTCCAGGAAATCCAAGTTGTTAGAGGGCTCCAAGGACTAGAATCTAAACCTAAAGCCTCCAAGTTTCGAGAGAACCAATCCCCTTCACTTATCTTCTCTTCTCCCAGCGTCGCCTGTAGTGAACTCCTTCTCCACTCACACACATCCTACTTTGTCTATGTCCCTGCTTCCGCATTCTCCCCTTTTTCCTCAGTTTCCTTCCTTGGTTGTTGTTACTACTGCATCATTTCTTTCGTCTATAGTGTGATTTCTCTTCCATAAATTCATGTCCTTTCTTTCTTGGGGTAGCTTCCTAAGTAGCATGGGCCTGTATACCTCTTTCCTTGCTCATTTAATTTCAAGAGCTCTCTTCTTTACTTCTGGAACCTGCCAGTCTTTAATGGTTGTCCTAAACTTCTAGGTTTCACCCTTGCACAAGAAACCCATAACATCCCAAGAAACAACTCCCTTCCAGACTTTGAAATCCGTGTCCCTCACTCAACCCCATTCAAGTTTATTAAAATTCATCATACAAAATTTTCAGTGAATTTACAATGCCCCTTATATGGGGACCTTTGGTGGGGCTATCACATCACCACTGACTTCCCTTCTAGTCTTGACACAATCTCCCAGACATCATTCTTCATGATGGATAATATTTTTCATCCATGACCTCCTTCCACACTTATTGGCTAGCTGATTCTTGATAAGTGGAAGGTTCTGCAACAATAAGGTTAGTTAGAAGAGTTGCATAACTAGAAAACCATTTAGGTTTCTTACTTTCCTTGGATGTGCCATTTGGAGCTGCATGTCCTTCTACCTCTTCCAAGGTAGATCTAAGCCATGTTGGTCTTTTTCTGATTTTAGGAACAACAAATGGTTCTACCAGTTCACAAGGCCCTTCTGGATCTTTAGGATATTTTGTAGAACTTGAACATTCTTCTTTAGAATCCTCATGCTTTACTTCATTGTAGGAGTCCATGGAATATTCCTTATACTTCTAATATGCAACCTTCTCATCAAAATGACATCTTGGGTGACCTCAATTTGTTGTCGTTATGGAATGTAAACACTATAGGCATTTGATGATTCATAGTAACCAGAAAATACACCTTTCTTTCTTGAAGGTTCTAGCTTATTCCTTTTATCCTTATGTACATGGATGTAAACGGGGAAACTAAAGATTCTCATATGCCTAACCTCTAGCTTTCATCTAGAGAATGCTTTTTCAGGAGTCATATCTTCAAAAATTTGGTGAGGAATTCTATTATGAATGTATACAATTATCAATGATGCTTATCGCTATAAGAACATCATAAAATACTGATCATGCATCATATCCTTGAAATATTCTTGAATGGACCTATTCCTTATTTCAGCCACACCATTTTGTTGAGGATTATAGGGAACTATCTGCTCCATCTTAATCCCATATTTTTTGTAGAAAGCCACAAGTTATTTCAAGGTGTATTCTCCTCCATTCTCAGATATCAAAATCTTGATATTCTTACCTGTTAGGTTTTCCACTTCAACTTTGAATTCTTGAAACTTGGTGAAGACTTTATCCTTGGTCTTCATGAGATACATCCACGTCTTATGAGAGAAGTCACCAATAAATGTCACATAGTATATCCAACTAACAAGTGATCTTATAGGCATAGGACCACATATATCAGAGTGAATCAAATCCAAAAATACTTTAGCTCCATTGCCACTACTTTGAAATGAATTCTTGATATTCCTTCCAAGTGCACAACCTTTGCATATAGCTTTGTGATATATTTGCAATTTAGGGACTCCTAAAACTATTTTAGTTAACTCAGGAAATGCTCTATAATGAAGGTTACCATATCTCCTATTCCATAGTTCACATGGATCACTTTCATCACGCACTAAAGCTTGATTTGATTGACCCATGATTCTATACAATCTCCCTTCCCGAATCCCAATAACTCTAGCATCATCTAAACTAGAGTGCTTAGACCATACAAGTACGTTGCCATCCATGAAAGCTACTCTATCTCCTTTATCTTCTAAACATGAAATAGAGAAACATTTTCTTTCAAACCTAGCATATAGTACATTGGTGAGATTAACATCGTTACCAGATTTTAGCTCAATGGATGCCTTCCCAACTCCTTTGACTACATAGACGCAATTGTATCCAAGATCTACCCTATAAGATAATATTCTTTCCATCATGCTAGTGATATTTCCATGATCTCCTATCATATGTCTTGAAGCACCACTATCTGCTAGCCACATATCATCATCATCTTCAATAGAACTTGTTAGAGAAGAAAAGTAAGTGAAATCCTTATCACCTCAAGACTTGTTTGGATGTTCATCATCAATGTCAGTTGCAGAAGCATGTTGTTTTCCTTTTCTCCTTTTATCATTCTCTTCTTGAGGAAATTGATTCATGTAATGACCAAATCTATGACAACGAAAGCAATGAATCTTTGACATGTCTTTCTTTCCTTGCTGAGCAGGCATTCCTTTTGGTTTTCAATTCTAGAAACCAAACTTCTTCTTTCCTCCATTCTTCTTCTTGAAATGAGCTGCAAAATATTGAGAAGCTTCTTCCTTTATATCTATTGATATAAGCCTTGATTCTTATTGAGGAAAAGAGGTCCATAGTTTTTCAAAAAAAGGAGCTTCCTTCCCACTACTTATACTTGCTTTAAATACATCCCATGATCTAGGTAGTCCATTGAGTGTTGTAGTCACAAGTTCCTTCTCAAAGACAGTTTCATCAATAGCTTATATTTTATATCTTAATTGAGATATTCTTACAAAATCTATAGCTATAGTGTCATCATTTGTCATCCTCGTATCATGAATATCATTCTTCAAGCTCATGGATTGACCAAAACTATTGATAATAAAAAAATTAGTTAGGCCATCATACATCTTCTCGGAAGTATCAAGCTTCAAAATACATGGGATTAAACGATGTATAATGGAATCCACGATGAGACTTATGGAAGTGATTTCATCTTCCTTGAACTTTTCCTTTCCTGCATTATCTACTAGTTCAAAAAAAATTCTTGTCATAGTATCCAAGAGTTTGTTCTTTTCAAGAATAAGATCAATCCTAGTCTTCCAGGCTCTGAAGTTTGAGGCCCCTTCTAGCTTGTTATCTAATTTCAAAAAAGAAGCCATGGTTTTAAATCAATAAGAAGGACTTCAACAATATTTATCTCAATGTAGGGTTTATTCAAGAGTGATGTCAGTGTTGCTTCACCAAACCTATGATACCATGTTGATTTTTAAAGTGGAATAGCTACTAGCACAATATTTCTGAAAACTGATAATTACTTTTAATGATGTCGATCTTCTTTTAATTTTTCCAATATATCATTAAGAAATTATACTTCAAAAATTAAACCATCAAGAATAATAAAATAGTAGAGACCACAATGCATAAAGAGAGAACACTATTTACCCTAGGAAAATTCACTAAGGGGAAAAACTTAGCAACCCTTTTCAACAGAGAAATTCTTCAGTTCAACAAGAGACACACCTAGACCTCTATTAAAAAACTAGGTCAAATTGTCCTTAAATAAATCTACGTTAAATCCTAGTCTTATCCCTCCAAGTCAAGCCTTCCAATATGATCTATCACACTTCCTTCTGATCTTCCCTAGGCTGAATTTTAGCCTCCTTATTCTGCCTAGAAACCTATAAATTTTGGCCCCTGCAATTGCCCAGAAAATTTGCAAACTAGAAAAGAGAAAGATATTATCCACACGTGTGAGATTGAGACTCGAGAGAAAAAGAGATGTAATTCATCCTTATTTTCGTCCTCCTCATCCTTCTTTTCCTTCAATTGGATTCCCAGAATATTCTTGATGAGAGAGATCATTCTTTTTCCTTTGGAGGAGGTCAAATGTCTATATATAATTTTCTACTGGGTTGAATGGGTGTGTCCTTTTCCTTGGCTAAATTGACTTGGAGGGGGGCCAACTTGACAATCTTGGAACCAAAAATTTAAACTTCAAAATTTCAAATTTCTTTCTTTTATAATTTCAAATGGGACTTGACTCAAAATATATTTTTCTTTTGACTCTAGCATTTGAAATATGCTTTACAATAATCAATATAAATACATCAAGGGCAAAATATACATTATGACAACTGACCATCGTTACAAAATTCCACACAGGATATTCATTTTCATTTTATGCATACCACTAGGATGAAAATAGATTTGATTATATCTAGAAAATAATCCAACATGGAAATCCTTTTACAACCCACTACTTGTTGTAGGAGATGATTCATTTTGGATAATGGGTAATCATCCTTTAAACAATCCCTATTTAAATTTCTAAAATCTCTGCACAATCAGATTTATCATATTTTATTCTAGATAGGGACTAGATTTCCTACCCACTCAGGATAATGGAGGGGAATATTAATTTTAACATCTAGAAGCTTTTTTAACTCCTTAATTTAAGGTAGCAATATGGAATTTACCTATCTTAATTTTTTTTGGGATTGTCTTGATCCTTTCAAAGGTATCTTATCTTCAATTATCAAAGTATTGTAGGTCACGATTTCATCATAACTCCAGGAAAATACAACTATCTATTTACACCTTTTTGTAGATTAGGTTGATCTTATGGTTCATTGTCTATATATGAATTTGAAGATTCATTTAGGAATTATAGAAAACTCCTAATTTCTAAATTATCCTCAATTTCTTGTTAGTGTTTGATGTTATTAGGGATTGATGGCATATAAAGTACTTGAGTTTCATATGATAAATAAAAAATTCTTCGAGGTTTAAAAAGGGAAGCTGAAACAATTAATGAGTTAGCTAGTTTGTTTTGATTCCTTGGAATATAGGTGAAATTTGTTGCTAAAAAGAAATTGTTTATAAGGTCCCAGACTTGATTCCTATGGGTTCACATCTGAGCTTTCTTATATTGAAATTTATTCTTACTTAATTTATGATTAGGTCTAAATCACCATATACAATTTTTTTTTGCAATTTTATCCTATTCATCGCATCTAATCCTAGTACTAAAACTTCATATTTCCCAATGTTATTGGTGGTATCAAATTATAGCTTAAAGGTTAGGATATGTTTTTCCTAGTTAAAGGACACAAAGACTATGCTTGTACTGATTCCTTCCTTAGAAGAAGTACTTTCAAAGAAAAATTACAATACTTGTGCATCCTTATTCTTCTAATCATAGGCAAAACCTTGCTCAAATGGTTCAAGGTTCCACCAACCCCTCCGCCCCAACAAGGCATGAAAAGCAACATTCCATATGATGGTGGGACATTAACTACCATTACATCCATGACCAAGTTTTTTATGGGAATTTGGGTTAACGAAACCACTCAGTCCTTAATCATCTTGTTGATGAGATGGAATGTACCGCCAACAACTACACAGTATCCCTAGTGTGAAGTCCCAATTAGACCTCAAACCATTTGGGTTAGGAGCCCCATCCGATATGTAGGCTCAACTACCATCATGTTTATTTCACTACCAGCTATCAAATGAGGAGATAGAGCGAAGAAAAAATTGAAATTCTTGGTCAATGGGAACAAGGTCAACCCAAGATTGACAACCTAAGAAATACAAGAATGCAACAACAAAGCAACAAGAATATGCATGCCACAAGAAGTATTAGCAAGCTAAAACCATCTCAGACATACATGAATAGGTACATGCTAAAATTTAATTGCAAAACAATTCAAAATAAGTTATCGGCATGGCATGAAATAAGAAGCATGGATTTGAAAGAAAAAACACATGCAACATCTACAAACTAGTCCATAACATATTTCCTGTATGAAAGCACACATAAAAATACAATGAAAATACCAGATAACCAATACAACCACTATGCATAAGCATGGGAATCAATACCGAAAATGAAGAAATTATTATTAATGTTGCTACAAATACAAGTACATATTCTGGAAACCATCAAATCCCAACAATGGAACATGAATTTCTCATGCCATTATCCAATGCAAAACCCTAACCTCACCACAACTCACCCTACTAGCTCCCAAGAGCTAAGGGCCTCTAGCTCCTAGGCATAAATCAACTATCTAATGCTAGTTGTAGCTCAAGTGCTAAAATTTCTCCTTAAATGAGACATGAAGGTATATTTATATAGGTGAGGTGATTGTTCACTTACAATGATTGTTCACCTACCCTCATGACCCTTGGCCTTCCATATGACTCTATACTAGATAATGTTTGTTACATTGTCAAATCAATCTCTGCATAGTCGTTAGCATTATGATGAGAAACACTTACATTATGAAAGAAGGGGAGTTATGAGGAGAATAAGTATGTTATTGGAAACTTTAGATTTCTTGTTGTCAATGTTGCTATGAAGCCACGAAGACTCGCAAGAAATGTTGAATGAGATTTCAATGTTCATCTTTTGTATTGAATGTCTATTCACTTGCTACTGTATCTACCAGTAAGGTTGAGATAGTGACTTGGGCTGCTATATGGAGCCAATTTGCTTGCTAGTTGAAACCTCAATTATGTAGCCTTCAACTCAGTATCATCCTTCATTCTCATTTGTCGTCCGTTGTAATTTATTGAAGGAGATTCAATGAGAATTGACAAGTCCTTTTGTAGAAGGCACAGTTCTCTTAGAATTTGACGATGTATTTGCCTTGCCCTTGATACCCTTATTTTCTAAGATCATGTGTCTAGGGAGAAAAACAAGAGCATTTGTATATACTGTCGAAGGAAATAATTCATAAGATTGACAAAATTTCGGCTAGATTTTTATGGGCAGGTAGAAGCACAGGAAGGAAATTCCATCTAGTCCATTTGTCTTCCATTGCCTGACCCATTGAGAGTGGAGGATGGGGTATTCTGGACATGGAACACTTTAATATTTCATTGGTCACAAAATCATGTTAGCGGGCATTATATGGTACAAGTATTTGGAAAAACATCATGAAAAGGAAATACATACATCATTGTGATTCCACACAATGGATTAGAGATGGGGCTAAGGTAAAAAAGGGCGCATCATTCACTTGGCATAGTATGATGAAAACTAAACAGTGGCTCCTTGTTGGAATGAGATGGGAGATTGGCGATGGTTGTCAGATTCAAATCAGTTTGGATGCCATCAAGGGTATGGATGGATACCACTCACTTTCTGCCCCAGTGATTTATCATTTAGCTCAAGAGGGTATTACCCATATCTCACAGGTGGCAACTGATCTAAACAACACCCTAGGTACATGAAAATGGCAGAGTGCAGTTACTATGGGATTGACAGGGAGTTGGGGCATAGAATGGAAGGATTACATCCAATGTTTATATCAAACTGGAGCCTTTCTGTCCTAAGTAGAGGATAAATTGTGTTGGGTGGGCACACTAAAAAAGGGACAAATTGTTGTTAAGGATATATATTCAAGATTTCCTGTAGATACATTTGAAGGACATACCCATGAAGCTGAAATGTTTCAATTGGCTCGTTCTCCACAACAGAGTGCTCACTTGGGACATATTAATGCATAGAGGACAGCACGCACTAGGCATTTGTTCACTATGTTGGGTTGACATGGAGGACTCTCTTCATCTATTTATAAAATGTCCATTTGCATGTGCTATTTGGGATGGAATAATGTCACTACTCAACATCAAAGGTAGGTGCGACAGGGATCGATCAAGGGAGTTCTATCTTCATGGTTCAACACACATAAACAACACTCCACGTTACCATTCTATATTTTCTGGGGGATATGGAGATGTAGAAACAAAAATCTCTTTGAGCAACAAGAACCAGACATCAGGACAACTATTATTAAGACTACTGCATACTTTGGGGAGATTGGACCAAGTATTAGGAAAGTCCACAGAGGTATTCCCAAGTATATTGACATTTGGAGTGAAATGCCAGTGGGATTCTTTGATGGGGAGTGCATACAATCAAAATGTGGATGCGGGGCATATATAGTAGTGGAACCAGGTAAGTTTTATCACTTTTGGTGGGAAGGAGGAAGTGGTACAAACAGTTGGGAAGAAATCATAGCATTATGGGGGACACTTCTATGTGAAAAATGGTTGGGTATTGAGTCCATAAAGATATCCGAGGACTCAAAAAGTGTCATTGATTGGGTACAAGGATTCACTCAATTCAATCCAATCAACCTGTTTGCATGGATGAGGCATATCCGAAACCTGGAGCAGAACCTTTGACAGATTACATATGGGCATGTGTATCGGGAACAGAATGGGGTTGCAGACATGTTATCAAAAAGGGGCATTGCAACAGAAATAGGTTTGATTTACTTTCATGCTTTCTAGCAGAGTGCAGTAATTAATGAAGGAACTATTGAGATCCTGTAAGTGGGACAGAGTCACAACAGAATTAGAAGTTCGCTAATAGATTTTCAAAGTAGTATCATAGGGGACAATGGGGATATGATAGATTAGTAGGAATATGCTCTAAGTTTTTATTTAATGTAAAGTGACAAAAAAGTGAAAGGTATTTTGTGAAGGATGTATAAGAGAAATAAGCCATTGTAATCACCTTTTTTTAATGAAAGATGATGTTTTTTTCAACTGAAAGCAAAAAAAGAAAAATAAAAAAAGAAAAAAATAGTTTCACAACACCAACCCTGCAAGCACACACAATCATTGATTAAACATCACAAATACGATTCAATGAAATGAGAAAAAGGTAAGAATTTATAGCCCTAAAATATTATGCTTAATATAAGTAAGTCTTCTTTTCGTTGGTGATGATGATGTGTCTTTTCACTTTGTGGTAATAACACATTGTAAAACATTGTTATGAAATCAATCTATTCCATTTTCTATCATTTCTCACCCCTCATAATCCTTTTATCACATTATTTAGCTTGCAATACATTGATAAGACTGTTTTTTGAAAATGTAACAAACCATGTAAATTTCCATGCTACCACTATAACTTCAACATCCTCCACTTCCAAAACACCTTTTCAATATCTGAGTCATGAAATGTGAAGGCTTAAGGCCCACTTCCTTTTTGACATCTATACTCTTTCCATCGTGAGTCTTCTTGTTTACCTTACAATCGCTTCAATTTCGATGCATGCTCTTCTTCGATATAGGGCTTGAAATCCTCTACAATGTACTTGGCTTTGCGTGTTTATAGAACTCACATCGCATGCTTCCAACTCTTTTTTCCTTGGGCTATTGTTATATCTCGTTGCCTTTGTTCACATTGTATAACATGCTCAAGACTCCATATGTTTGTGTTGTTGCCACAATTCTGCTATGCGTAGAAGAAACAATTCGGTTTTATTGCTTGTGTTTGTTTTTAATCGTTGCATCATGATAACAACATTTAACCCATGTTGATGTGTGTGTTGGATGCATTTACATAATCTTTGGCATAATCCCATTTAATGCATTGGTTGCACGGTATTCTTGTCGCTTCCAATGTGAAATCAAACACTGGACATTATGGGACTCTTATATGCCTGTGTGTTTACGGTTCTTTGCAACTATATATATAACTTTGGCATTTGTGATTACAACATTAACCTACATAACACCATCCATAACACGGCATTGATGTAATTCATGAAAATACGGTTCCTTGCAATATATATATGACCAATTGTGATGGCACATTGCGGCCTGAGCATACCGCAACGCATATAATTTGATTTGAAATAATCTTTTTTTTGACAAGCGTAGCCTTTCCCAGGTCACAATATATTGTCATTGATCCCTTGCATAGTGTGGTGCTGCATGTAAGTTAACCTTTGATAATTGGAAATTAAGCTAATGGTGCCCAACGCTTTGTCTACCAAGAGCTTGAGAGTAGAGTTAAAAAACAATGGTGCACTCAAGAGCTAACGGTAGCTTTGCGTTATGTGCTGGCCATTGTGGTATTCATGGTAGCATGTTTGTATTCTTTGCATCGTGACTCTAGCACAATACTTCAAGATGTGTTACCTCCTTCCCTTTATTACATGACTTGTATTGCAATGCGTTGGTCATTGGTGGCTAATTGTATGCACATAGTTTCACGACCATCAAGTGTTCCTTTGCATCGACTTTTAAGATATATGATCACATCTTCAAAGCAGTGGTTTATATGTAGATCTAGCACATGCTCTCTACTTAATTGCTTTTACAAAATAAGGCTACCTTGGCATCCACTTGAATATATACAAAGAAAACTTTCATTTAATGCTAATGTTGGTTTGTAGTCCCCAATGCGTCTTTGCAATGCACTAACATTCATATCCATGATTTAAAAGGTCGCTTCTTGTATGTCGCATTTCATATATATATGTCTCCAGGGAAGATGTGGTGAGATAGGACCTTTAATTGCACTTTAATGAGGATTTTAAGCTATATCCTGCATATCCCAATTAGCAATAGGTTGAGTAAATAGGTTGAGTAAATAATGCTACATAATAATGTTTTATAATTTTAAACTAAAAGCTAGGATGCACGAAAGCAAACATAACTTCTAAGAGACTTAATTTTCCATGCACCATGATGGGCTTGATACTGCTTGAACATCATTGATGATTATGTAATGGGGTTCTTGACATATAATATAAGAACCATGCAAAGTCTATTGAACCACATCGTAAGGGCCATGATTAAGCCGAATATGATCAAAACTTTGATTATGATGATCTAGGTTTTCAAGGGTGTATGAGCAAGGTGGTAGTTTTATAAACCCTAATGTAACGATGTTAGGGACATGACCATTAACATAAGATACCATTAATCCATGCAATGCACATTGTAGAAAGATAAAGGTTTGAGATTGCATGAGACTCTTAACACATTATTAAACAAATAAATTCGAAAACCCTATTGCATCAATGCAATCAAGTTCCGAGGTAAGTCAAGAAGAAAAGAATAACATGCACCCTTATGACCTTAAGCAATGAGGGGGGTCCTGAAATTTTGGATATGCCAAAAAAATTTGGGTGTTGTTGTAGCGACTACAACAATGGGAGAACCACTGGTAGAATCCAACATCTATGGCCATGTCCCTCAGAATAGACAAAGTCTTGATGATAATTCAAGGAAGTATTGAATAGATACTATAGGTCCTCCTTGAGTTACTTGTTCTTTTACAAATATGCCCTTCCTTTGCCTCTCAGCTAGGTCCTGTCTGTTAAAAGAAGAGTTGACACATGCAAGTATGTAACGATGATGCAAAGGACATGATAGAGTGATTATTGTATTTAGAAATTTAGAGTGAGTTCCCGGTGTTGCTCAACTACTAAAAGGCCTATTCAGTACACTGGCGAAGTCACTCAAACAAATCACAAATGTTGCTTCACTGCCAATGGACCTGTTCAATACCTCGGTGAAGTCGTTTGCATCAGTTTCTCTACACTGGAAGCCTTTCTCAATCCTTTACTACGGGAAAGAGAGGTTGTTCCTTGTTTAACATAAACTAACAAATTTTTTGATTTTATATTTTTCTCTCATGCCACATTTCCACATCATATCTCCCACTAACAGGCAGATGGTGAAAACAAACCAAGAAATATTTAGGACCATGCTAGATATAGGGTTCAGGTTGAAAATATAGGTCATTTGAACTGATTAGGGTTCCCCTGGAACACCTATTCATATTTTCCTCATAATGGGTCAGACTCATAGGGAGATTATCCAGAACAAAAAATTGATTACTGGTTCTATGAGAGGCTACCTCTTGGAGCAACCACCATAGCAACAGGAAACCATTAGGGTTAGTGTTTCAGCATTAGGGAAAAGTGACTAGGGAAGATGTTCTAGGGTTTCAACAGCTGCAAAGAGGGACAAGGAAAGCTGATCAAGACATGAAGTTTTTGTAGGGAGCATGCATATAACAAGGCTTGTGAAGGTTCATGTATTTCCATGTAGCATAGAGAGAAAATGCAACGCTAGGTCAACGACAAGTGTATGTTATGCAAGGAGATGAATGCATGAATTAAAGCAACAGAGAAAGCTATATGCAATGCAAGTAAAACAATGCAATGCAATGAAATGTAGGTGCAAGGAAGAATCAACTAACTACAACTAAGAGAGCCATGGCATGCTTATGCAAACAATTTGTAAATGCAATGAAAAAGATGAATGCATGCTTAAATGCCTTATGTCATGCAACAAAATAACTAGTTGTAATGAGGAAAATATGGAAAAATCATATCTAAACCCTACAATCATAAAAGAAAACCCTAATAAGAAAACTTCAATAAGCAAACCCTAATTAAAAAACTCTAAACTAGCCTAAACCTAAAACCCTAGTTTAATTAGAGAGGAGATTGGGTCATGTTAAATCAAACTTCCAATGTAGCCATTGTAGTGGTTCCTCGTCTACAGAGAAAAATATGTCAACAATCAAAGCTAGTGTAACATATTGTGCAAAAACAAAAATGCATACCTATAAAACATGCATAAGAGCAAGAAGGTCATGTTTGTCGGTAGGAAATTGTGCCAAAAAAAATTGTTCCAAACAAGCTGCAACTCTATCCTGGTAAACAAAATGATAAATTTGAAAACCTTGAGAATTTGTCCACGGTATGCATTCAGTTGTTTTAAACACTGAATTCATCAAAAGAGAGACAAGATGCAATCTACTTGTACATGATTTTTCCGAATAAGAGTCTTCCAACCAATCAAATTCTATCATGATATTCAAGATGATCAAATTGAAGATCCTGAAAATATTCTAAAGATGCACATTCATAAAGTGCAATTGAGATAATAGAGGATTCTACTGTGGAAACCCTAATTTTAGAAACTGTACTTTGAGGTTATTCATGGATTTTTTCAAAGACGTGAGGACTTGACATAACCATTGGTGAGAGCTGAAGTGCCTCACCATCCTGAAAAAGCTCTGAACCCTCAAACGGTATATCATATAATATAAATGGTTTCATAAGATCAACAAACGAATGCATGTGATCATCATCAACTATGACTGAAAATCATTAGCGAATATATTGTTGGTTTAATCAGATGTTGTAGTATTGTCTGATTGGTTGTCCAAAAGATTAGATGGAAATGAATCAATAGGATGAGTCTCATGAAATAACAAAGTGATGTGTTTTCTTTGCTTGCATACAGTGGAATGCATGAAAACACCATGTTGTACCTGATGACAATCTACACTAGCTAGGTAAGAATCAAAAGGATTTGAAACAATGGCCATTGTACTCTCTTCAAAAAAAAAATCGCAGTACAAGGACAAATGCATCTTAGAATATTTCAATAATGAGAATTCATCGAGAAAGATGGTGCTAAGATGGGAATCATTCAAGGAAACCCTAATTTCACCTAGTTCATGGATCTCATCAGGATCGTGAGAACCTAACATAACCATTAACGGAAGCCGAAGTGCCTAAAATTCCTAACAAGTCCCTAAACTTTCGAAAAGGAGAATCAACAAATCATGGTGGCTTAGATATATCAATAAATGAAAGTAAACAACTATCATTAGATGTGTCAATGGACACATTATTAATAGGATGAAAATCATTAAATCCACTAATATGATCTGATTGGGCATCCAACCCATGGGATTCTTGAGAGATTAAGGATGTGGATGAATCAACTGGAGGATTTCATTGAACTCTTGTAAATGTAGGATCTTCTTCTTCACTTGTTGAAGGTTGTAGATTGAAAAGATTGTGAACAAGGAACTTAGTATCCTCAACATTAATATGTACCTGATTGCAATTAAAACTAACAGGATAAAGTTGAAAGGGCTTGAAGAAACTATTGGTGTAGAAAATTCATCAAATAAATTTGGGTACAATGAATGGAAAGTATCAGGCAAAGAGACAACACTTCCAACTGAATCTAGTTCAAGACTCAAACCCTGCACATCAATATCAACTTGAGAAAACAATGGATCAACATGCATGTTATGTTTTGTGGGGTTGATTGCAGTTGCAATATTATTTAAGAGAGGACCTAGGTCATTGCAAACATGTACATGAGAGATCATGCCATGAAAAGACTTCGGAACATATTCTGGAAAATGTCTTATGAGCTCAAGTTAGGTGTCATCAATAGGGAGAGGTTTTTTATTGACTTGGTTATATATGAGTGCATCAGAAGCAAGACATCTTGGTTCTTTACCCTGCAAACACTCTTCATTACCTAGATTAACAATGACAGAAGGAGGATGCAAAATTTGACAAGCTGTAATTTCCTTCCCATAGACTTGAGAATTTTCTCAACTCACAAATGGTAAATACAAGATTAGGGATAAGATATGGCCAAATTGTAACTTGCAAATTTTCATGATGATCATCCGAATCAAGATTTGTTTCAAATCGAAATGGTTGCAGAGAAATCAAAACCAATCACTGAAATTTCTCACTCAAATACATCCAGTTCACGTCTCTTATAAGAAATTCATAAAAATGATAAACAAACCTATCAGAAAAATCCTCCAATGATTCTTTTGGCTTCATCCTAAGTTGATTTATCCTTTTAAACTCATCTTAATAATCATACATGTCAAAAGATTGTTGGAGCTTGATGATGAGTTACTTGAATGAATGTATAAAAGTGGATGGAAATGTGTGACACCATTGCTTGACACAAACATAAAGTGTGAGGGTGAAAATCTACCCATAATATATTTATAATTTATTCTGTTAGAGTGACAAAAATGAATAACATGACACATGTGTCGAAATACAATTGTTTGACCCTCAACATCAAGCTTCAACTGTGACAAGTAATAAATTATTTTTGTGGGCACTAAAAGATTGTTACTTTTATTAAAAAATCTCAGAATAGAGTTTTGGGATGAATCCATTTAAATATATGAAGCTAAAAGAAATGCTCCATGGGCTCATCTTGTCATCTGGCCCTCCTTCTAGCACTTAAAATATGTTGATGGGCTAGAATGTACCACAAACAACTAGGGGTTCTCCCTGGTGTGAAGTCCCAATTATATATCACATTGTTTGGGATAGGAGCTCCATATGGTATGTAGGCCTGACTGTCATCATGTCGATTTCACTCCCAGATGTAAAATGAGGATATGTTAGAGTGAGGAAAAGAATGAAATTCCTAGACAGTGGGAACAAGGTCAACCCAAGATTGACAACCTGTAGAACAAGATACAAGAATGTAACAACAAAGAAATAGGAAGAAGCATGCCATGAGAAGGATTAGTAAACTAAAACCATCTCAAACATACATAAAAAAGAACATGCCAGAGGTTAATTGCAAAATATATCACAATAAGTTTCTGACATGACGTGGAATAAGAAGCATAGATTTAAAAGAAAACACACATGCAAAAACTACAAATGAGTACATAACATATTTCATGTATGAAAGAACACATTCAAATACAATGAAAACATCAGATAACCAATACAACCACCATGAATAAGCATGGGAATCAATGCTAGAAATGAAGAATTTATTATTAATGCTATTGCAAATACAAGTACATATCCTGGAAACCATCAAATCCCAACATTGGAACATGGGTTCCTCATGACATTAACTAATGCAAAACACTATCCTCACCACAACTCACCCTACTAGCTTGCAAGAGCTGAGCGCTTGTAGGTCCTTGGGTGAAAATCAACTATCTAATGCTAGTCCTATCTCAAGTGCTAAAAATCCCCCTGATATGGAGGTGATGTGACTGTACACCTATTGTGACAGCTCACCTACCCTCATGACCCTTGGACTTCAATATGACTCTATAATGTCTAATGGATATTACATGCTCAAATAAATATCTACATATCCATTAACATCATGATGAGAAACACTTATATTATGATAGAAGGGGAATTATGAGGAGACTAGGACTGTTATCTAAAATTTAATTTTCTTGTTGTCAATGTTGTTATGAACCCATGGAGACTCACAAGAACTATTAAATGAGGTTTCAGTGTTCATGTTTTATATTGAATGTAAATTCTCTTGCTACTGCATCTCCCAATAAGGTTGACACAGTGTCTTGGGATGTTATATGGAGCCAGTTTGCTTGCTGGTTGAAATCGTAGTTATGTAGCCTTCAACTCTATATCATCCTTCATTCTCGTTTCTCGTCTATTACAATTTATTGAAGGAGATTCAATGAGCTTTGACAATTCCTTTTGTAGAAGGCACAATTCTCTTAGAATTTGATGGTGTCTCCACCCTGCCCTTAATGCCCTTGTTGTCTAAGATCACGTGTCTAAGGAGTATATCAAGAGAGCGTTTCGAAACACCAATTCTATAGGCACACACAATCATTGATTAAACATACAAAAAAAAAACACTTTAATAAAATAATGAGAAAAAATCACAAATAATAATAGGTAAGAATTTATATCCCTAAAATATTAGCCTTAATATGGATTAGTCTTCCTTTCCGTTGGTGATGATGATGAAACTTTTCACTTCGTAGTAACAACGCATTATCAAACATTGTTGTGAGATCGATTTGTTCCATTTTCTAACATTTCTCACCCCTTGGATCTTTTTATCACATTTTTTAGCTTGCAATACAACATCATCCACTTCCAAAACACCTTTTCAATATCCAAGAGAGTCATGAAATGTGAGGGCTTAAGGCCCATTTCCTCTTTGACGTCTATACTATATCCCTGATGAGACTTCTTTATTTCCTTACAATCGCTTCAATTTCAATGCATGCTCATGGTCTTCTTACATATATGGCTTGAAGTCCTCTGCATTGTACTTGGACTTGTCTATTTATAGCATTCACATTGCATGCTTTCAAAGCATTTTTCCTTGCGCTAATGTTATACCTCATTGCCTTTATGCACATTCTATAACATGCTCAAGCCTCCATATATTTGTGTTAATTCCACCATTCTACAATGTGTGGAGGAAACCATTTACATGTTCAACATAGCATAAATATATTTGGTTTTATTTCTTGTGTCTTTGATCATTGCACCATGCTAAAAACATTTAACCTACCTTTTAGATTCACCATCATCAATCCTTTAATTGTGTTTTATGGAGTAACTGTTGACACTAACAATCCATCGGTTAATAAATGGCCTTGAATGCATTTACATGATCTTTGGCATAATCCATTTTAATGCAGTGGTTGCATTGTCTTCTTGTGGCCCCTCGCAATTTGACTTCACAATGTTCTTTGATAGCCACATTCATGTGGCTTTCCTATGTGTTGGTGTGATTTTTTGGAGTGTGATTGCACAAGGTGCAAATATGGCTTCCAATGTGAAATCAATCACTGGAACATTATGGGAAAATTCTTCATCAGAGCCCTCTTGCATGACTATGTATTTACGATTCTTTGCAATGATATATATATATATATATATATATATATATATATATATATATACATACCCAGTTAACTTTGAAATTTGTGATTACAATGTCATGTGGTGCTCTAACATATTTTGGTTGGATGTCAAATAGTTGTGGGTTGAAGTTATGATTTGTGAAAGGAAATGTGACCTATGGGAGGTCACACATTGCAATGTGATTTGGTGAAGGTCGTATAGTCGCACTTCACTTCAAGTCACATTTCTGATTGCTTGTCTAAGACCCTGAAATCCAATTTTATGACTTGTCGAAGTCACATAGTCGCAATCAAAGGTGGTCACACTTCTATAATGTAGATGGGGAGCTCTTAGGTGCAATTTTTCAACTTGTGGGGGTTGCATAGTCATAATTTCAATGAGGTCACATATTCTGGTCACTTGCCTAAGACTTTGCAATCCAATCTTGCGACTTGGAGTTTCATTTGTAAAAATTGGTTTGTAGACACGCTTGCATCTTACAAGGATACCATTACATGTTATATCATGGTTGGAGATTATAATTGTGATTTGTGACCCATCACTCCATTTGTGCAGTTTTATAATATTAACATTCACTTTCATTTAACATGCTACTTCCAAGGTTAGTTGTGAGGCCAATAAGGTAAATTTTTTATCATTTTAGGCCCTAGCTTGTCTTATAAGTGATGAGGCTCATCAATAGGTACATTATAAGGGTCATGATTCCATCCTCCAACTTTAGAACTATCTCTTTCTCACATTTATTTACAATTTTTGTTATATTATGCTTAGTGAGAAGGGTAAAAGATGTTTTCTATGTCATGTGGCCTAATATAGTTTAATTGTAGGAAATGGAGCATTTTTTAGATGATTTCTATGCAGGGGCTCAAAGTAGACAACATGGAGAGATTCTAGGGGTTTTCCACCTCTTTAACTCCTTCAATCAGCCCATGATCATAAGACTCTCTCTCTCATCAGCTCGAGGTCATTGGAAACCAAGCAAGATGAGGTCATTGGCAGCTAAGCAAGTGCAGTTAATGAGGAACAACATCCACCATTCTCCAGTTATGGGAGACAAATATTCCTATTTTTAGGGATCTTCTAGTAGCTACCCTCTTGTCTAAATAAACATGTAAACGAGCTAGGATTCGAGTTTTGTTTTCGGCTAGGTAGCTATTGAGCTAGAGTTCTTGGCACTACTATTTTTGACTTTTATGTCATGTATTAGACATTGATGCAATAATAATGAGAATTTTCTTATTGGGTCATCATTGAGTTAGTTCTAGAGGGCTAAGGCTCTTAGGGTTGGGCCCAACCCTAGTGGCTTAGGTCCCTCTTGTGTATTTTTATCTCTTTTTAGTTCAGAGTGCTTATTAGTTTCTTGCATTTCATTAGAGAATAATCCATCAAAAATTTGTGATTGCAACCTCTACCTCATCTCTCTCATGGGAGCATGAATAGAAGGATCTACAACCACAGTAAAAAAATATCATGTTTATAATTTCTTGGAAAAATATTGATGTTGGTTACCTTGTTTGCGTGTACTTGCTATAGCTTAGGAGTTGATTTATTGATTAGATCAGATGTTTGGCCTAGATTAGATAACATTTAAATTCAACTCATCTTTTCCACTATTAATTGTTTCATTTTTTCAATGATAAATGGGTATATGCATGTGATTATTGCAGGGATGTTTGGATTTGCAGGCAAGGGCACCTTCACCACCTCCATCTTGAACTTCCTCACCTTCTCTTATGAATCCCAAATTCTGTCCTAAAAGTTCTATTCATGAGATCATTTTCCTAGACCACAATGAACATTTATCCTAGTGCAAAAAAGGCCTCCCAAAGGCTCTGAGCTGTTAGAAAATTATATATTACGGAGCAATGGAACACATATAATATTGCAGAAATATAAACACAGAAAACGCATAAAACAAGAGAGACACAGACCTACGTGGTTCACCCAGTTTGGGCCACATCTACGGAGAAACAGCCAGTCCTTCTTTTATTATATTATCCAGCAAATTGAAGAGATACAACCTATAGCAGATCTGCTGTAACACCCTCTTTTCTCTCAATCTCCTCTCTCTTCCTCACTCAGAATACAAATATACATAGACACAGTACAATTCCCTCATATATAGTGAGGGGTTGCCTTCTAGGGGGATCGCTGGCCCCCGGATCCCCCAACTGGGGGGGATTTACCCCCTCGCGTGGAGGGGTGTACAGTCTTCCTGGGGCATACATCCGGCTGAAACCTTTGAATACAGAAGATAATTAGGCTCCACACCCAACAATCTCCCACTTGGAGACTAATTATAGCAACTCCACCGCTGCTTCATTTGCTAGACAATGACTCCACTTTGTACCTGGTTGTTTCTCATCTTCTTCATCATACTTGAAGACCAATTGAAACCAAGCAAATTCTCAGTTTCTCCCTGGTTATAACTTTTGTTAACATATCTGCAGGATTCTGGCTAGAGTGTATCTTTCCAGCTTCAACTGTCCATCTTCCAATGTTGACCGTATGAAATGGTACTTGAGCTGTATATGTTTAGTCTTGGAATGAAATGCAAAGTTCTTTGCAAGATGTATGGCACTTTGGTTGTCACTATATAACCTGCCCAACTCCAGCTTCTTACCCAATTCATCCAGAAACCTTTGCAACCAAATCATTTCTTTACTAGCCTCTGTAGTAGCAACATACTTTGCTTCTATTGTTGAGAGTGCAACAACACTTCACAGTTTTGAGACCCAACTAACAGCTGTTCCACCTACAGTAAACACATATCTTGTAGTGCTCCTCCTGTTATCTCTGTCACTTGCCATATCTGCATTAACATATCCCTGTAGAGCAATGTTTGAACCACCAAAGCATAATGCTTGATTTGTGGTACCTCTCAAATACCTAAGAATCCACTTCACCACCATCCAATGTTCTTTTCTTGGATTATTCATGTACCTACTTACAACTCCCACTTCATGTGAAATATCAGGCCTTGTGCAGACCATTGCATACATTAAGCTTCCAACTGTTGATGCATATGGAACTTTAGACATACGAGCCATTTCTTCCTGAGTCTTGGGACACGCCTCCTCACTTAATTTGAAATGGCTAGCCAAAGGTATACCAACTGGTTTTGCATTCTGCATATTAATCCTTTGAGACAATGTTAATTTGTGATTCTTCCTGTCTCTAGTTATTCTCATACCAAGGATTTGTTTTGTAGCACCCAAATCCCTCATTGCAAATGAGTTTGCCAATTTCCTTTTGAGCACTTTTATTTCTTGCATGTTAGAACCTGCAACAAGCATGTCATCTACATACAATAAAAATATAATATAGTTGCCATCATTTTGCCTTTTGAGATAAACACAATGATCAGAGTGACATCTAGTATAACCTTGTTCAGACATAAACCTGTCAAATTTTAGATACCACTACCTTGGAGCTTGTTTTAAGCCATACAAGCTCTTCTTCAACCTGCACACTAGTTTCTCCTTCCCTTTTACCTCATATCCTTGTGGTTGTTGCATATATATCTGTTCCTCCGAATCCCCATGGAGAAAGGTTGTCTTTACATCTAACTGCTCAAGATGCAAATCTTCAGCTGCTACTAGATTTAGAATAGTTCTGATTGAAGTCATTTTCACAACAGGAGAAAATATCTCATCAAAGTCTATACCCTTTTTCTGTGCAAACCCTTTCACCACAAGTCTAGCTTTGTACCTCTGTTCTCCTCCATCTTCTTCCTTCTGCTTGTAAACCCATTTATTCTGCAACGCTGTTTACCTACAGGCAACCTGACTAAGTCCCAAGTTTGGTTATGTGCTAAGGAGCCCATCTCTTCTTTCATTGCTTGCTCCCACTTCTTCCTAGTTTCTACTTGCACTACTTCTTCATAACATTCTAGTTCACCAAAATCAGTCAACATTACATAATATAATGAAGGAGAGTATTGTTCACGGGGTCTACTTATCTTGGTAGATCTTCTAACACCACTTTCAGGTGTTTGAAGTGCTTGTTGCTGTTGTGGTTGTTGTTTTGGTTGTTTATCATTATGATTTTCAGGCACCATCACTTTTCCTATGATATCGTTAAGCATTGTGTATTCTCTGTTTTCTTTTTCTTGTTTCTTTTCCTATAACTGATTCTTATACAAGACCTTTTCATTGAATATTACATCTATGATCCTAATGATTTTGTGATTTTCATAATCATATAAGCGATAACCAAAATCATTAACACCATATCCAATAAAGGTACATTTCTTTGATTTTGCGTCAAGCTTTGTTCTATTTTCTTTGTTAATGTGGACAAAGGCTTCACAACCAAAAGTCGTTAAAAAAGAGTAGTTTACCTTTTTACCTATCCATGCCTCCTCTGGAATACCACCATCCAAGGAACTTGAAGGCCCTCTATTTATTAGATAAACAACAATGTCTACAGCATCTGCCCAAAATTGTAAAGGCAATCCTACATGCAATCTCATGCACCTTGCACGCTCCATGATTGTCCTGTTCATCCTTTCTGACACGCCATTTTCTTGTGGTGTTCCTGTAACTATTTTCTCTCTGCGAATTCCATTCTCTGAACAGTACCTATCAAACTCTTTGCTACAATATTCACCTCCATTATCTGATCTGAGACACTTCAACATGTTTCCTGTCTCATTTTCAACCAAAGCTTTCCATTTCTTGAAAGTATCAAATACATCAGATTTATTTCGAATACAATAAATCTAGGTTTTTCTGGTTGCATCATCAATAAAAGTAACATAATAACGAGAGCCACCAATAGATGATACCTGCGCAGGTCCCCATACATCTGTATGCACAAGCTCTAATTTTTCGCTCTTCTTTTCTTTCCCAACTCTAAGGAATATGACTCTCTTCTGTTTTCCATAAACACAATTCTCACAGAATTTTAAATCAACATGCTTCAAACCTAGCAACAAATTTCTTGAGTGAAGAATATGCATCCCCTTCTCACTCATGTGCCCGAGCCTATGATTCCGCAATGCCGTATCTTCTCCTATAGAGATTAAAGCATTAACAGAATTAGAAATACCATTGCATAAATACAATGTACCAACCTTTTCCCCTTTCGCTATTACCAAGGATCCTTTAGTGACCTTCCAAGTTTTATCTGTGAAAGTACTTACGCAACCTTCACCTCCCAACTTCCCTGTTGAAATCAGATTTTTCTTTAGATATCGAACATGCCTTACCTCCTTTAATAGCCATTTATTTCCATTCTGTTGTTTTATGAAAGTTGTACCCAATCCAACGATTTTACAAGGTTTATCATCACCCAATCGAAGCTGTCCAAAATCCCCTTGAACATAATCATGAAAATGTTTCCTATCAGGTGTGGCATGGAATGAGGCCTATGAATCTACCACCCAGGCATCAATAATATTTTCTAATGAAAGAATCAAAGCATCTTGCAACACATCACTTGTTACATTCGCTTCATGATTGTTTTCTTGTTGTGCGTCTCCTTCTTTTCCCTTCCGAGACTTGCAGTCTTTCTTCAGGTGTCCTTTCTTCCCGCATTTCCAGCACACTATCCCTGATCTAGACTTGGATCTGCCTTTTCTTGACTTACTGCAATATCCTGAGCTCTTTCCTCTTTCCATTTTTCTTCCCCTTGTCTCTGTAGTCAAAACATTACTTGATGTCTCACCAGAGCTTTTCCATCGCATTTCCTCACTAAGGATTGCACCGACAACATCATCAAACTTTAAAGTACTAGATCCAGAGACAGAGTTACTAATGGCCATAACTAAACCATTCCAACTTTTTGGCAATGAGCATAGAAATAACAGAGCCCTAACTTCATCATCAAATTTATCCCTACAGAACTTAACTGACTTGTAACTGTATTAAAATCATTTAAATGGTCTGCAACAGATTCACCTTTTAACATCTTCATATTAAATAAACACTTCATAAGAAATACCTTATTTGAGGCCGAGGGTTTTTCATATAGTTTGGCCAATGCCAACATTAAACCCTCTGTTGTCATTTCCTTTGAAATATTAAATGCTACCAACACTGCTAGGCACAACCGTATTGTTCCAAGTGCCTTTCTGTCGAGAATATCCCATTCTGTGTCTGTCATACCCGTCGGCTTCTTTTTCTTTCCCCTCATTGGTAGGTACAGATCTCTCTGATACAGATAATCTTCCATCTGCATCTTCCACAGCTGGTATTTTTGGCCATTGAACTTTTTGACCCTAAACCTACCATCTTCCGCCATTGCTCCCACTTGAACCAAGAACCCTTCTCTCCTGCGAGTTTATCAGCTAAATAGACCTTCGGCTCTGATACCAGTTGTTAGAAAATTATATATTACGGAGCAATGGAACACATATAATATTGCAGAAACATAAACACAGAAAACGCATAAAACAAGAGAGACACAGATATACGTGGTTCACCCAGTTTGGGCTACATCCACGGAGAAACAACCAGTACTTCTTTTATTATATTATCCAGAAAATTGAAGAGATACAACCTACAGTAGATCCGTTGTAACACCCTCTTCGCTCTCAATCTCCTATCTCTTCCTCACTCAGAATATAGATATACATAGACACAATACAATTCCCTCATATAAAGTGAGGGGTTGCCTTCTAGGGCAAAAAAACCTAAATTAAACCTAACTTCTACGGTCAGATCATCCGCCTAATGAACGGCCCAGATTGACTAGAAATTACTAGACTTTTACAAGGCAATTTCACATCTATTTTTAGCTTCGGGGGCGCTGCCCCCAAACCCCCACCGGGGGACTGCTGGCCCCTGGACCCCCTAGCCGGGGGGATTTACCCCCCCACGTGGAGGGGTGTATAGTCTTCCTAGGGTATACATCTGGCTGAAACCTTTGAATACAGAAGATAATCAGGCTCTACACCCAACATGAGCTTGGCTAAGGGCTTTGGCCACCCTTTTATTATTTACCTCAAACTCCATTCACCTTTCCATACCTTGTACCCATCATTTCCACCTCCTAAACCTTCTCGGTAGCCTTCCCGTAGCATTATAGGCCTTCTTGTAGCAATACAGGGCACCTGTAGCACACCTATAGTAGCTTGTTTCTTCACTAGTTTTGACCTTTGTGCAATTTAAACTTAGTTTAGATGGATGTTGACCCCTAGTTATAGCTCCATGATCAAGGACAGCTCCTAGGCCACTCCAAACCCTCCTTTCCCTTCACTTAAAAACATAATAGCGTTAGTTCCCTTATCACAGATTTGGCACAAATAGAACATTGATTGATATGCAAGTGTGAGGTAGATAGATGATACATAGAATATTGAGTTATAAGAGGTTAGCTTATTGTTCTTTTCATGAATTGATTCAATAGCATTTGCAAGTTGAAGTTAATAGCATGTACCTTTTCATAGTTAGAGGTAGCTTCTAAATTTCACCTTCATTAGCTATTTTTCATTCTAATTCAGTAGGAGGAATGGTCTTGGAGCACTATTGATCAAATGTCCTAGTTGAGGGTTGCATGAGTGGAATCCCATGTACTTTGCATATAGCACTATCAGCTTGAAGTTGGTATGAACCGCGGGTTGATAAATAGAGTTGAGGAGCCCTTGGGAGTTACAACACTCTTGGTGCAATATCATGGCTCACCACTTTTTTGCACCATTTCCAAGGAGGCGTCTAGGTAGATGTCATTTATACTTAAGCATTGTTTTATTTTTTGAATACAATTTTGAAAAAGTAACATAAAAGAAAAAGATAAAATTTTCTTTCATGCCTTGTACGGGTAGAGATACTCAAGGAAAATTCTTACCAAACACCCCCACACCCTAAAGAAGTCAACCTTCACTCTTCTTCGATGACTATCATCTTCCCTCTATGACTATATGGGAGTTAGAAGACCCTCTAGGTGAGCAACCTAAAATCTTTGAAGAACCTATTGGGAAAGAAGAAGAACCCACTTCACCTCACTAACCTATGGCTGAAAACATCAACAATAAGGTTCTCCCTATCATAGAGACTATTAGAAAGGCTAGAATGAAGAATCTAAGACCTACTGCCCTTCCACACTTCCATGGACTAACCTGTGAGGATATTAATACCTTCATGTTTGAATTTGTTGTTGTCTATATGACTTATGACTATGCCTCTGATGACCAAAATCTGAAGTTATTCCCCTCTACCATTAAGGATGCAACCTTGCATTGGTTTATGGGTCTACCTGGGGGTAGCATCACTACATGGCCTCAAATGCAAAAAGCCTTTAATGAAAATTATAGGGACTATTGTAGGTCCAAATAAACTAAGGAAGAAATCTTTAGAATGACTCTCGGACTTGATGAATCTGTATAAGACTATGAGGAGATATTTCAACTCATTTATAGGAGGTCCATATGCACCCTTGATCCTAAATAACTAAAACTAGTTATTCTTTGAGGGATCGGGGAAGACATGCTGGAAACCATCAACAGGTTGTCTGGGGGAGATATCTTTTAGTTATCCTATGATGACTTTAAAACTGTGTTCAAGAATCACTCTAGGGTAGCTAGAAAGAAGGGTAGGGTGAGTCAAGGTTGGCCAATTCCTCTCCTTCTACAACATCCATCAAGAATGAGATTGGGAACATGTTGGAGGACTTTAAAAGTGAAATGATGCATACATTTTCTTTGCAAGTGGATACCATGCAGATCAAGAGGAAACAAGAGGAATCAGGAGGGCCCTAGTTATTTTCTACCCAAAATGCACTAGAAGGCACCCTAGAAATGAATGCCCATTAAATGTCATAAAGGTACGCCTAGTTTGTGAGGAAAACCATTCCACATATAAATGGCCTTATTTTCCTGGTTTAAAAGTTGCATACCAAGGGGAAGAAGGTGGGGTTGAGCAAATTTGCTTTATAAATCAAAGGAGGCCTCAAGGACCTCTGCCATACCAATAGGGCATGCAAGGTATATCTTAGTCATATTACCATCCCAACCAGAATGTACCCTTGCCACCCAGGTACTCTTCCACTCATCCATCATGATCCACACCTCCTTCTTGGACTTATGCTCCTATTGGCTTAAGGGGGCCTAACCCAAGTTCAGAGTTGTTCGTGCCAACCAACAAAACCCTCAACTGTTGGCCCTTTTGGCAACAACCTATGTAGCGCAAGCTGCAGTCTCACTCGAAGCAGTATAGGGGGATGCTAGAACCAGGTTTCTGCATCCAGGGATATGGGATAAGTGGTTTCTAAGTCTACACAACCTCATATCTACCTTCATGTAGATCGATATCTTCCTAGGGCCTATCACTGTATCTAAGTCAAAATGGCTTCTATACCTTCGCGAAGCTCTATGATTAGTCTTTGTGGACCTTAACTAGACGATTTATCTAATTTCGCACATCAATAAACAACCCTAGATCTAATTTCATACAGATCTATTCAATTCATCAGAAAGCATAGCAGAATTAACTATTATCTTCACAGAACATGCTAACTACTTAAATCATGCATTAATAAGATAGATTCAGTGACTTCGTGCAACATTCATTCATTATTTCATAAAAGCATATCATTAAGCAACATAATATAACATAAATAGATTCAATATAAATATACAATAATTCTTTAAAAGTTGTCTTTATTGATCTTCAATGTTCAGATTATAGACTCTTCTACCCTTCACACTCAGTTGTAGGGGTCTGTACACTCAGTTGCGGACTCTAACCAGACTTCCTGCACACTTAGCTACAAGATATTTCCCTTCTTCACTTAATTATAGGAAGCAAAGCATTCTTTCCTTAGTACTTTCCAAAGACAGCGAAAACCTTTCAGCGTACCCAATTCTTCGTCAAAAGTTATCTCTAAGACTCACTATGACTCAACTAGTTATATCTTTTCTTCATAAAATACCATGGTTTGTAGACCATGGGTGAGTCTCAAAACTAACTTAACTATCTATCCAAAGAAGGGGATAAGACACCTTTGATACCTATCTATATGCACGCTTTGCATCCACTAATCAAGGAGACTTTACATCTTTTACAAAAACATGTACAAAATTTGGGTTAACTAACCCCAAAACTGACCCTAGGAACCCTATCCCAACAGGCCCCCAACATAAATATCGTGACTCGCCCTCGAGTGACTTATTTTGCGTCGCGATCTTGCTACGAAGATCACCCAGCTCAACCCGCATTACTGCAACTTCAACAATGCTCTTTGCTACTGCCTGTTGTACCTCTTCGACTAATTTCTCTGTTTTTGGTCCTTCTACTACAAGGCGCATCTTCCTCTGCTCCTTCTGTAGCCCCTTGAGCTTCTCCTGAAGTGACAGAGTAAGCTGGCAAGCTTCCTCTAGCCACGACTACAATCTGGCCTTCAGCAAGGCCTCTTTCCTCTGCAAGTCCTCCACTTGTGTTAGCAGTTGCTTGCCCTCCTGTAACTTCGCTAGGGGCTACGCTGGCATTAAGGTACGCATAGTCACTCAGACCTCATCATACTGTTGATGCATTTCTCTAACATTTGTGTTTATCTTCTGCAAGTTCAGGTCCTCCTGCAGATTCATCCATAATTCCATTGCTGCATCAAACATTGAGGAGCAGTCATTGACTGTGGTATCCAATGTATTCATTCCCTCCTTGATTGTTTCTTTGCATTGCTCCCAAACCTCTGGTGGAGTTGTTGGCTACCACTTCAACTGCAACTCTGCTATCTTCATCTAGAAATCAAAGGTCACCCTACCGACTTCCTCCTTTGACACACGTACTGCAGCAGCCAATTTCCTCACTTTGGCTGAGGCCTCTACATCCTCTGGTATGTTCAGTTTAGGTATTGACTTGAAAGCCTACTCAATCGTTGTTTCTAGGCTTTGTCGCCGTGTCTGTAATTCTTCCTTTTTCTTCAACGCGTGAGTTACTCTGCGAACAAATGTTCATTGTTGACCTTAAACTCACTGACGACAGTGAGTGCGCTTTGTTCCATGATCCTCAATTCATCTGAAACCCTTGATGCAGCGCATGGAGGGTTTGGAGTGGCAGTGCAACCAAATTTAGACGCATGTCCTTTACTGTATTAATCACAACGCGATCCTCTTCTGATTCTGCGCGAACAGACCCTTCTGGGAATGGAATGACTCTAAGGTCCAGAGTTCATTCTAGCTCTGCCATTGTTCTACTTCCCCGTGTTAGGCTCTCTTGCAATTTGCTCACTTTCCCGATGCCCGCCTGGATCCTATTTTCCTGGACCTACAGCTCACGCAGATCGTTTTGCACACTCCCTAGTGTCTGCATATATTGCTGCTCAAATTGTTGTAGCACCTCCGTTGTCGTGTCCCGCACTTTGTCTCCGATCTCATTGAGATCACCTTTTGTCAGCACCATGGGATCAATATGTGTCTTCTTATCAAACTTATGCTTTTCCTATTTTCCACCCATCTACTCCTGCCCATGTCTCTTCAGGATGAAAGGAGTGCTCTGCTCCTCACCACCGCCTCCTCCCTGCTCTAACAACTCTTGCTTGTTAGTATGATGCGAAGAAAATTTTCCACCCTCCTTTGTGTCTTGTCGTTCCTTCTCCGCTTGCCTTTTAGTAGCGTGCTCTTTCTCCATTCGTTCCTTCTCCGCAGTTGCCTTAGCAGCTTTCGACTTCTTCTGCTCAGCGAAGGCATGCGTGGCCTTCTAAGTTGCATCCTTTCACTTCTACGGAGTAGAGCTCTCAGTGCCTTTTCTATTGCCTACATCACCCCCATGGGTTCACGTCACTCTGCTCGCCAATACCCCACAACCTCCTAAAAATGTTCGTCTCAGATACCAGATAGGGCAACAGGTGCCATATTTGTTTTGGGTCCTTCCACACTCTAATGGACACATTGTGAAAGTTGGCCTTGAACTCTGCGTAGGCCAACAACTGCGCGAACAAGGTTGGGGACAACCTTGGCCTCTAAATGATCACCATATGGAGGTCCATGTCTACCAAAATCCAAAATATTTTTGATTCCTTGATCCTTCCTGGATCCTTTGTTGACCACAACGAGGTGAACCACACTGCCTCAGGTAAATCTTCCTTATGTGGAGGAAACTGACTGTCCTCCAGCAATCTCCAAGTGACTAAAAGAATAGATAGCAAAATCCATGCATAATGGAATGGCTTTCCCTCCTCCTAAGCTTCTCGGTAGTTCACGAGGAACTCCTAGCATAGATACTTTGCGGAATTGTATTGGACACCTTTCACACATTGTGATTCAAGTGACACTACCGATGTTGTAACTTCGTCCACGTGACACTTCCTCACAATTTTTCCTGCAAGAATCTTGGTAGCGAATTGCATTGCATGGTCTTGAATTGAAAGGATAGAGTATCCACATGACTTTTTCACAAGAGCGTTATTTTTCTTCATTTTGTCAACTGAATCTTTTTCTCAAGTCTTCCCTACAAATTCTTTGGCAGGGTCTGCTCCTTTGTAAGGAAACTTCATTATCCTATGGATCAACATGTATGTTATTGGAATGGGCTGCCCAAGCCACAAACATCCATCATGCCCTAGTGCCAGCAGCTAGCGCATAGAGATCGTGTTAATAGTTGAGCGATGATAATGAGGTACACACAACATGTTTAACAACCCATCCTGCTCAACGCCTCTAACCCACTTCATGGGTTCTAAGTGTGTACCCTTGTTTCCTCATAATAGATTTTAGTCATGTACTTGTTGGTTGCCAAATGTGGGAACCTCTCATGGTCTGCGAGGTCCCAATCTTCCATCTTCAGTACGAAAATTTACGCTAATGTAGGACCTTCAAATTCCACCTGTTTTAGGAAATAAGGGTGTGGAGATCGAAAATTTCCCCGAATCCAAATCCTTAGGAACTTGGACCTTTCCCTTTCATGGAGGTATATAGTCAGGAAGCCAGGAGATAGTCTTGATCTCTTCGGCATCCACTTCCTCTACACCTTGGTACTCCTCCTCTTCTAAGTCGACCACTTGCTCCAGTTGTTTGTATTTCTTCTCCTTTTTTGGCACCTCTGGATTCTTCCTCGGTGACGATCTCACTAGTACTGGCTTCTTCTGCTTCTCCTTAGCAGCTGGTTGCTTCTCTTTTGAGGCGGATTTCTTTTTTGTCATGGCTGGTTGCTTCTCTTTTATGGTGGATTGCTTCGGCCTCTACTACCTCGATGTGGTAGGTACAGGGGTTATATCTTCCATTCTTGAATTTTCAGGGTCCGACGCGTCAAACACAACAAATTCTAAACTTAGGGCTTTAGCAGGGTTTGTAAAGGTCATTTTCTCAATGAATCATTCTCGGGCTACTGCAGTGTAGTTTTCAAACGAGGGGCGCATCACGAACTCTTCCCATAACACACAATTCATATGCTTCAGACAACAAAACGTGTAAGAAACTCTCAGAATGTAAAGTTTTCTTCATTGGGCCAACACACAGAATTTATAGGGGTTTTAAATTAAAATCCGATCATTCCCCCCAAATTTTGATAATAAATGCCCCTTTGGCAGCAAATCTTCAAAGATTTTAGCCATAAATAGCGCCTACGTACTCCTCGTAACTAATTTTCAGCCATCAACTCATGAATAATAACCTCAACAACTACTTTTTGACTCTTCTGCGTGGCACCATCCTCCATGGTGCAACCTATCCAGCGCAGCTTCACCTGGCGCACCCCTGTCATCTGTCGCGCAGCCTTTCTACCATGTTCTTCACCTCATCGGGCAGCGTAGTTTATATTCCCGCAATCCCTTTTAGTTGCCTGGATTACTAAGATTTTCCTACTTCCATATAGTCATTGTACAGGGGTAGGATCCCCTATATATAGCTTCAGCCTACTTCCATTCACTTATCCAGGGAATGGTTCCCCATTTAGCTTCGCGAGCTGAACTGCGCCACCATCTGTGATCTCCTTAATAACATATGGCCCCAACAAGTGCATTTGAAATTTTCCTGGAATCTTCGTAAACTTGCTATCATATAACAACACCAGATCATCTACCTTAACCGTGCACAACTTAATAATATGTCGATCGTGCCATGCATTCTCATGTTCCTTTTGCACTTGTTGATGAAATCCTGCAAGGAAGAGGTCTTCCTCTAACTCCATGATCTGCACGATCTGTTCTTCCAAGGTCTCGTGGTCTGCCATCTCAGTCAAGGTTGTTATCCTTAAGCTGGGCACAATATACTCCATCGGCATGACGACTTCAATTCCATAGACTAGCCTTAATGGAATTTGTCCTGTCAATTTATTGCAAGTCGTTATATAAGCTCATAATACAACAGGTATGTGCATATCCTAGTAATTCCTCAGCGCATTATAGACTTTTGTCAATCCATGCTCCAAGATCTTATTAAAAGGTTCCATCATTCCATTTGCATGTGGGTGATAGGGTATGCTCTTCTAATGATATACTTGAAATTCTTCCAACATCACGTTGATCATTTCATTAAAAAAATGTGTACCCTATCACTCATTGGAATCTTAGGACAACCAAACCATGTTAAGAAAAACTCAAAGAGAAACTTCGCAGTAGTGGCAGCTATACAATCCCTCACTGGTTGCGCTTCCGACCATCTGGTTAAATATTATGTCGCAGTAATAATATACTACACGCCTGTCTTCTTTCCTGGTGGTTGTATGGGACCTATAAAATCAATGGCCCATTTCTCAAATACCTGCAACGAAACTTGGGGATTTAAAGGAAATTCATCCCTTCGCAAAGGCTGCCTCATCCTTTGGCAAGCATCACACACCTTGCAATATGCCTTAGATCCCTTGTGTAACATTGGCCACCATAACCCAATGTGTAAAATCTTTTGCACAGTTGCTTTCCCTGCATAATGACCTCCTGCCACTCCCCCATGGGCTTCAGCGAGGATACTCGTGCATTCAAACTCTGGAACATACCTTTGTAATATCTCATCTAACCCCATCTTATACAAATGACCTACAATTACTGAAAAATTTGTGGCACAAACTACTAACTCCTTCTTTTGTTGAGTGGTATAGCCTTCTGGAACTGTTCCCGTCGTTAAAAATTGAATACTGTCAACAAAATGGTCGTCCACGACACGCACCGCAAAGAGCTGTGCATCTAGCAGTCCTTCCTCCAAGCTACTGGGTTCTTCACTTGTTTTGATCCTTGATAGATGGTCTGGGCCTGCATTTAACCTTCCAGGCTTCACGATTACCTTGAAGTCATACTCCTGGAACAATAGAAACCATCGACAGATCTTTCCCCCCAACACAGGCTTATTGACCAGGTACTTTAGCTTAGAGTGATCTGTGTACATCTTAAAGTGTCCACCCAACAAATAATGCCTAAATTTCTACAATGCGTAGACCATCGCCAGCCCTTCGCGCTCTGTGGTGGAGTAATTATTCTCAACTTTGGATAACTTTATGCTCGTGAAATGTCTCGAATGATCAATCTCTCCCTCTCCTTCCTAAGTTAATACTACTGCTAGTGCAATACAAGAGGCATCAACATGCACATGAAACTCCTTTTTCCAGTTGGGAAACACCAAGATAGGCGTTGTCACCATATTTTCCTTCAAGACATCCAAGCTACACTGGAATTCTTCATCCCAGCAAAACATCACATCCTTCTTTAGCAACTTTTCCATCGGTGCAGTTATCTGGGCATACGCCTTGATAAACTTTCTGTAGTACCTAGTGTGTCCCAAGGTTGCACGTAGTTGTTTCACATTCCTGGGGGGTTCCAAATTCACAATAAAGAAAATCTTCATAGGATCCACCATCAATCCTTTCTTACTAACAACGTGGTCGAGAAAAATCCCAAAAGGCACACAGTATATACACTTCTTCAAGTTTAGCGCAATCTGATATCTTTGACATGTATCCAGCATGAAGCGTAGACTCGCGACATGGCACTTCACCAACCCAAACATTGTCTAATCATCAAAATATACTTCCAGGAACTTATGAATAAATTCCTTGAACGCAGCGATCACTACCCGATAAAAGATAGCAGGCGGGTTCTTCAATCCTAATGACATAACTATATATTGGAAGAAACCCCACTCTCTTGCGAAGGTTGTTTTTCTTCCATCCTCCAGCATGATCTTTATTTTACAATAACCTAAAATCCATCAGTAAATGAATATGCTTCTTGTCCGCCAACATTCTCTAACACTTCATCAGTAAATGGTATCGGAAATGGGTCATGCATAGAGGCATCATTCAACTTTTACAAATCTATGCATATGTAGATCTCTCCTTTCTGTTTCTTTTCTTGGACCACCATTGGGCTTACCCAATCGGATTCTTCTACATGCTCAATAATGCCAGCTTCTAACATCTTATCCAATTCTAGGCACACATTTTCCTTATACTTTGGATTCAATCGATAAGGTCTTTGTTTAATAGGCTTCACATCTGGTTTCAATGTAATTGTTGGGCATCAGATCCCCACACAGCATGTTTTGGGGCTCAAACCCCAAGTTTTGGTCAAATGTATTGTAAGACTCCGCGCATTGCGGGCGCAGAGCACAAAGTATAGGTTGAGTCATAGGGTTGTTCGCCCTAAGTGTTGTAATGTAATGTAATGTCATGTCGGCCTACCCATGGTCCGCGGACCATGGGATTTTATAAATAGAGCGAGGCTCTAAGTTGTAAAGATAGCTAATGGGAGATAGATGAATATGAATGGTTCGAGCATAGAGTAAGAGTCTAAGTGTATTGGTCGTAGTAGTAGGAAGAGGCTCTGCAGCTGAGTGCGCAGAGGCCTAGTAGAGTCTGCAGCTAAGTGCGCGGACCCCTGCAGCTGAGTGCACAGGGTGGTGTCAAGTCTATAACCTTGAACGAAGAATAATAAAGAGAAGTTGATTCCAATTTCTGTGCATCTACTGGTATATTGCATGCTATAAATTTATATTGTTTTGTTTATCATGCGCACTTATATGAATGCTAGATATACTATTAATCATCACTAGACTTACATAGATAAGTTAAGTAATCGGATAATAACAGGTTAATAGTAAGGAATTTGGGTAATAATATGAACCGCACCCCAAGTAGGGTTGCGCAAAGGCAGCATCACAGGTTGCGAGGGACTAATATATGTGCATAGCGACATCTACGCAGGGTCAAACCGTGGACTGCCAGAGCTCATCAGACATCCCCAGGGTGTGGAAACCTGGTTCTAGCACCCTCCCATACTACTTCGGGTGAGACCTCAGTCCGCGCTCCGCAGAATATTGCGGAAAGGGCCAGTGGTACCGGGATTTGTTTGGCTAAATCACCTTTGAACCTGGGTCAGGCCCCTACAAGCCAACAAATGGTTCCGTTGCCGGGACCGGGATCTGCATAAGGGATGTCTGATGTCGTGCCACTGGAATCCAACAAAGAAAGAAATTGAAGGGTGGTTGGACAAGAATATTCACGAGTTCGCAGCGCAGGAAAATAGAAACCTGCAAGTATCTAAGGAACAATGGTTGGAGTGCTACTTGTATACGGAAATCCACAGAATTTTATTTGCATCCTTTCCTTCTGAGCTGTATGAGTGGATCGCGAAGCTAGCAGACAGTTAGGGAAGGTGTAGGCTCAACAAACCAATCGTGTGGACTCCGGAATTAGTGCGCAGACTAGAAGCGTCAGGAGATAAGGTTGCGTGAGTTGTAGACCATTGGCTCAACCAAATTATAGGATGATTTCTCACTGAGTTTGCGGTAGATACGACTGTCAGATACAGTGAGGCAGAGCGACGTTTCCTCAAGGGACCGCAAGGTAAGTATATTAAATCTTTGAATAGTTGGATTAAGATGCTATTGTGTGAAAATCGGGTTATGCGAATAAATTAATGTTTGGGACTATGCGAAGTGGGAAGATCTATAAAAGCGAGAGTAGGGAAGAATTAGAAACCTGTCCCTTAATTTTCCCCTCGCGGGAAAGCGAGGAAAAGCTCGCGAAAGTTTCTCCGAGAAGCGCGGTCAGTCTAATAAGGAAACAAATTTCGTGCTTACCACCTCCACCTACACTGCCACCCGTCTCACCCTCCTCACCTCCATCTCCACCCACCCCACCTCCACCACCACCACAGTTCAATATGGCGAGTGCGATCAAACTACTGGTATTCAAAGGAGTAGGGAATGAATATCTGGACCAATTCTATTTCATGGTAAGGGCGGTATGGGAAGCACAGGGTGTCATGCATGAGTTGACTCCATCGCACGAGTCTTAGATCTCGAGGGGCAGGATCTGGTACCTCTTCCCATTGATACCATAATAGGGGCACTCACTCTAAAAATAAGGTCACTAGTATAGGACCGAACCCAAATTGCTTTAGTTGTCCATGCTTCCCCTTGGTTAGATGTCGTTTCATGTTTTCCAAAAGGCCTCCATACCAGTTGAAGACAGTGGGGGTCAAACATGCGATAGCATATTGGAACTGGGATTTTGAAGCCTCATGCAAAACGTTTGTGCTGGCTACACGCACCATAGTGAACAAAATCATTCTCAAGACAAGGCTATTGGTGATTTTTGTTATCTTCACCTTCCCTCCATTGGTCATTTCGGCACTTGGACAATATTTCTGAACTAGACTCCTTGTGCTCTACCCTCCTTGGCAAGATCTAAAGAGTTGGATTGCTTCCCCTCGTCAGGACAATCTCATGATGAAGTAGATATCCATCTCCTAAAGTTCTAGTTATTGGCCTTTTATGATGAAGATATCCCGCTCTACATCCCAAAGGCTGTTCAAATAGGGAAACAATTCCATCTAAGCCCTTAACCCTGTGGTCTGGAGAATTTTAGCAGCCCGTAATTCCTCAGAGGGTTTATGCATTCGGGATCTTGAGCTGCTTGGAATTCTTCGGCCTCATGACCTCTTTCTTTCCACTCCAAGACCATTTTCTCCCACAAAACATCATTTGACACTTATTAATACCTTTTTCATGGATCAGAATCATCATTTTTTCTTAAAAAGATAATTTTCTTTCCTAAAAATCTGCCCTCGGTGCCATCGCGCCTGTTTTTACAAATATTATGATGGCATTACATGAGCCTTTTGGCTCGAGCGCTATCATCACGGGTCCGATGACCATACCCACGATGGTCGCCAGCGCCCTAAAATTTTAAAAATCATCCCTTATAGAATAAAAATCACCTTTTAAAATGCATAAAAAAAGTGATAAAATGCAAGTGCAGGGATGAGCCTCTTAACTGTCGTAGATGGTTCGTGAAAGGATACCTTGGATCTCCCGCGGCAGCCACTGGAAAATCAAGAGAATTAGGGCACAAAATGCACTTTCAAAACTCACTTTGGTAAAATGTTACAGGTACTTCAAAGTAAACAGTGATCATTATTGACCAATTCTCATGAGTTTTATTTTATCTCTTTTTCAGACTCATTAAATAAATGAAAAAGGAACCCCCGTGGAGTCATCTTTGGGCTATTTTCTGACTCTCAAAAATTAAAAAGATTTCTGAGTACTCGTTGTTTTGAACTTGTTAAAGTAAATGAATCAATGTCACCTCAGTATACGTTTACCACATGTTCAGGCTGAGATTGACTATTTACGAAAAATGTACACCTTGGTCGACATGGTCAAGAGGTTCCCTCAGATATTGTTTTCTACCTTTTCAGATTTGAGGGACAAATTATGAAAAGGGACATGATGGAGTTTTCTTTTTCATCTCTTTTTCAAACTCTCTAAATGTGAAAAAGGTATCGATTTATTCTTACATAGAACTCGTTAAAACTCTACGATGAAAGACTCGTCACCATGATGATACCGAGCTTCTCCTTCCTAGAGCTTGTAAAAATTACTAGGATGGATTCATTCGAAGAATGAACTTACATGACAAGCATATTTTATCCCCTTCAAGCTTGTGATAAAAATAATTGAGGTACTTGCTAGAAATAGTGGGGAAAAAATGAAGATGAGACAACCTTTGTATAGGCAGCATGTTGCTCTTGAACATGACACTCTTCTACTCTCGTGTCAGGTTTGGGATATCCTCACTCAGTCACTTGTCCTCCCAGGTTTGGGTGATCCATTTTTCCTCTCATTTGAATATTCCATTCTGTCATCATGACCTTTAGTCCTATGTCGATTCAAATGCTTCCACACTCTGGAGTCGTGTCGCCAATGTTCAAGAGAAGTCCAATCTACATTTATTTACCTATACATTGTTTGAGTCATTGCTACAGTCCTGACTATTATTCCACTTTATTCCTTGTTTCGGGTCGATGATGGGCGATTCATTATTGCCCTCCTCCAATGGGTTTCTTCCTGTCGAATTCAGCTCATTATCCAGGAAGATGACTTAGAAACTCCCTTTCAGTACCTTAGGTATGCAATGCTCTAATGGCCAGTTCTTCGCATCCGACGACGGGTCTTCATCATTGGCTTTCGATCGGGTGATTCCACGATTGTTTGACCTTAGCTCCATTATCACATTCACAGATTGTACTATTGTACCTTGAGAGCCATTGTCATTATTGGTGGTTTCTCTCGTACCTATTAACGGTCCATATCATTGGCCGGTAATCAGGTGGTTTTCTAGCATGTTCAACTTCAACACATTTATTTGCATGTTAGGATTCATACATTGATCGGGTTGGGATGGAGTGCAAGACCTTGAGTCTTGTCTAATATGACTCGGGATGCATGGAGTTAGATGTCATTCATGATTGTACACATGTTTCCATTATACGGATGGCTGTGACCATACCGTGGGACTTTATATTTATGATGATCCTCATTATCTAGATGGTTGCAACCATACCATGGATATTTTCATATAGTCTTCATCATCTGGATGGTTGCGTCCATGTCATGGATTCATGTCTTGATCTCAGATATGTATATGTATATGCGTCCTTGATTTGCAAGTCTCATAATAGTGTGTGTCCTCGTCCTTGCAAGAGCTCGTAAAGCATCTCAGCCATCACTCCTCATTCCACCTTTATGCTTTAAGGGGCATCTGTTACATAGTATTTTGTAACACCTACTGCACTTCCCTGTGACATAGCCTGAAGTGCTTGAAACATGACCATTATACAGTATACTCATCCATGTATATAGTTCAGATCCCTCCTAAGACTTCATTTGGAAAATTTCTTGAGCTTTCCCTAAAGAAATAGCTCTTAAAACCCTAAAATGAGAGTCATCACTCTTATGAAACTCAAAATAGTGATGATCGCATATTGCATTGTGTTTGACCCGCGATGGCATCGCTTTATTCCCTTGCATACCCGCGATGATCCTATTAGCATTGCTGGAAAAAGGCCCACAAATTGATCCATATAGGCTCTTAAAGTCGCTAAAGTTGTTTAAATTCATGCCAATGGATCCATTTTTGCTCTTGAAATCTTCAATTTTTTCTCAAAGATCATCCAATGATCAAAATCAATGCAAGAGGAGAGCCCTTGGAAGGGCAGAAATACACTATTGGGAAACAAAAATGCTTGAAAACCATAAAAAAACCACAACCACAGGCTTAAACAGAGCAATGAATAGTCACCATTAGATCCAGCCGATCAACGGCCCAGATCTAACTGGCTAACCCCAATCGGCCAAGCAGAAGGGACAGTTTAAAGGCGGGCACATGACACTGCCGATCAGTGATCACCGATGATCGGATCGGCGGGTCGTGTCGATGGAGAACATATGTTATGCTATATAAAAGCTCGGGCATTGAGCGATTAGCGATTGCGATTTATCGCATCGCTATGTCGCATTGGCAATATACCATGGGCGGGGCCTATGCACATACATATGGGTGACTCGACGAAATTATATGCGACAATTCATAAATTTTGAGATCCATGCCCAAGCAATTTTCAACGTTTTTTGTGTATTTTCGTTGTTTCAATGAAATACAAAGGGAAACAAGGGCAGCACGATAGCAATGGAACCCGAACCTGATGGGTTTCCTGAGTAAAAATATATAATTTTTGAAGTCTGCAGAAGGCCCATTTTCAATGTTTTTCACAGTTTTGTGTGTTTTCGTTGTTTAAATGAAATAAGAAGGGACCTTTGCCCAGTGTCGATTGCGATGAAGCCTGGACCTGAAAGGGTCCGGGAAGTGAAATATATAATAGTTGAGGTCCGCCAAAGCCATTTTTCATGCATTTTTCAGTATTTTCATATATTTCACTATATAAGGGAAATACACAGGCTAGGCCAAATGCGAATTGCGATGGTGAGGAGGGTAGACCTGACATATAATTAAGCCATATTTTAGGACTTTTGAATTCAAAAATACACAGAGAGGGCGGGTTTTTTTACAGTATTGTTGTGTTTTCTATTCATAACAGAATGTAGTCACTATCCGCATTTCAAAGGGATTTCATAGGCCCAGAGAGCCATTCCACCATATAACAGAGCCCAGGAGATAGTTTGCCTGGAAACAAAGCCCGGAAAGGGAAAGAGAAGGGCCACAGCACACTGTAGCCCGAAACAGAAAGATCAGGGAGCTTAGACAGTGCAACAGCCACACCAAAAAACATTTTGGAGCATCTCTGGCACAGGAGAACTCCTAGACGGCGCAACAAGCCACAAAAAATATCTGAAAGCAGTTACTCTACTGTCATAAGCATAAAACTCCAATCCCATGCTTATTTAAAGGGCATCAAATTAGTTAACAATGCATATTAGATAGATTAAGACTTTGATCCTCTTAGAGCTCAGGAGCATTGTAAACAGGCTATAAATAGCTGAAAGTAAGATGTAATAGGGGTTCAACTTCTGGAGATTATTCCTCCTCTGTTCCTTCAAGCTTCTCATCTTCATTCTAGAAATATAAGCTTCTTTTGCCTTTATATGTTCAATGTCCATTCTCTTTGCTATTTATGCTTGCACTTGAACAGTTTGTTCATGTTTTCTTTGTGTCTAAGGCCAGATAACTGTCATCTTATCTCTGCTTTGATAAATTAGATTTGCAAGCTTCTTTACTGCCTATAGCTAGCCATCCATATGTCGTCATATATGCATCTTCCAGTACAATTAGTATTCTCTTTTGCTACCTGTAGCTAGCCATTGATTTATGTTTATGTATGCAATCTACTGGTATAGTCAGTATTCTCCATCTATCCATTGAATTTAAAACTTATTGAGCATTAGTGTTCTAAAGCCTTTTATTGGTGAGAGAATTCATGCATGCCTTGAGTGAAAATAGAGCTGAAATGGTTATCTAACTTGATCCAAACCATCATTTATTCCAATAGTTCAGAGAACAATATTGAAGGTTATATGTTACAATGCATCTCCGAGCTACAACCTATGAGATTTTCTTGGAGTGTTAACATAATTGGCGTCGTTTCCAGGGAGAGGAAACTGAAACTCAGCTTCCCTGGGAAACGACATAGATCCAGCTTTGATGATAGACAAAGTCTGGGCACTTTTTTGTTTGTAATCATCTATCTAGTGACTCTACTGGAGGCCGAACCTCTTGACGACTCCACTTCAGAGTTCTGGCTCAGTTTGTGAGGCATACTCGGAGAAATCCTCAAAAGCTACAAGCTGACCCAGTGCCTGACCTTATAAAAATCATCAAAGAGAGAAAGGTATTGCAGAAAGGAGCATCAGGTTCAGGTAAACATAAACAATATTCTATATTTCTTCAAGAAAGGCTTGTAATAGAACAAACACATGTTGAGAATATAGCATCTAATACTAGCAGTGAAGAAAATCTATCAGAGATTCATAAAGCTCCTTATTCTTTAGGTTCTCCTTTTGTTGTAAGCCCAAAGGAAACCTCACCTCCTACCCATCATACTCCTTTAGTCTTGTCAGTCACTCCTCAGCCCTCTATCATTCAAACTGCCAGTACTTTTTTAGCCACCACAGCTATGGCAGGTCCACAAGCACCTACCAAAATGGAAAGAATCATAGCTGCAAGGTATGGACCTCTAATATTCCCCACTCCTTTAAATGCCATGCCTACTGGAGAATATCATAAATATAGGCCTAAGTACACTGGGACTGAAGGTGTTACTATTGAAGAACATTTTGAGTCATTCTATAGCTATCCTGATAATCTAGACATTAATGAAGATGATGTGTGGATGAGAGTCTTTTTCCAAAACCTAGATGGAGAGGCTAGAAAATGGTTCAGAGAACTTACCCCAAGATCTATAGCAGATATTGAAGCTTTAGATTATGCATTCCTAAAGCATTGGGGGGATAATAAGGATCTCCTCTACTACCACACTGAGTTTGGGAACTTAAAGAGGGAAAATGGTGAGTTTCTGTTTGATTTTAATAAGAGGTTTAACCGTATGTACATCAAGATACCAATTGAAGTAAAACCCACTACTAGCTCTGCTAAACTCACCTATGCTAGTGCTTTTGATTATGACTTCTGCCCAGTGTTAAGAGAGAGGCGTTGTGCTACTTTGGCTGACATGCAGGATGAAGCCTTGGAAATGGAATCAAACATCATGGCTGCATAGAAGCTCAAGGGAAATGTTCATAGAAGAAGACAGAGAGGCGATTCTTCATCATCCTCTGATCCTAAGATAGATAAAATGACCAAAATGATCAAGTCATTAGCCTCTGAAATCTCTAAATTGAAGATTGAGTAGCACCCAGGGAAAGGAAGAGTGCCTAATACCTTTGCTCCTAGAAATCCAAATCCAAAACCATATAGAAGAACAAATGAGCAGTTGCAGATTTTGCAAAGAAACAAAGATGCTAATGAAGACCAAAGGGTGAAGGCTCCTTTTCAAAATGCAGTCATGGAAGAAGAGCAGTTTGAAGAAGACGATGAGATCCATTGTCTGGAAGACAAAGGCAATGCTTCCTTTTTTACCTCAGTTGCCTATGAAAAGTCATTATGTGATGACCAGATCAGCTAAGAATGGGATGGTAAAGCTATTCTACAAATTGTAGATTAGTAAAGATATAATTTGAGGTCAAAGATAAATAATGCCAAGGAAACTCTTGTTCAAAAAATTGTTGTCCCTATAGTACAGCAAGCTAATAAGCAAAAACAACTGGCAATTGATCCCATCATCCTCAAAGCTCTAGCTCATGAGGTAAGAGGCCTTGACAAGTCTCCTTCTCCTTTCAATTTTCAATCAGAAATTCAGAAGCTAAGAATGCTTATGCCTCTGATTAAACTAGTGAAAAGATCCATCCTCGAGGCCCTTAAGCCTAAAGCCATCCAAGCCTCCACTGACCATGTAAATCTGCATGATGACAAGCCAATTGTTATTCTCAGCCCAATGATCGAAAATTGTGAAGACAACTCCCCATCATTCTATGTCTCTCTGACCATTCATGAAAAAATCCTTCACAACTGCCTTTTGGACATTGGAGCTAGCCATAATCTAATGCCTAAAGCTGTCATGGATGAGTTGGGTCTTGACATCACTAAGTCTTATCATGACCTGTTTTCTTTTGACTCTAGAAAAGTGAAATGTCTATGATTAATCAAGGACCTAGCCATCGCTTTGTCTCAGCTGCCTATGAAAAGTATGATCATGGATATTGTGGTAGCTGATGTACCCCCCAAGTTTGGCATGTTACTTTCTAGAGGTTGGATCAAGATATTAGTTGGATCATTACAAAATGATCTGTCTTATGCTACTGTCACAGTTTTCGGAGGTGAGAGCAAGAGATTATACAGAGAAGCTCAGCGGGCTTATATAATCAACGATGAAAAGGATCCCACCAATCATCCCATATATGCTGTTGACACTAATTTTGGAGCATGTATTCTTCATATTGAAGAATCCCAGTTGGCCTCCACACAGCTTAAAAAACCAGTTTGCCAAATCACTGAAGGAGAAGGCCCACAGATTTGGGACATGTTCTTCAATGGAGCTTGCTCTAAAGAAGCTATAGGGGCAGGTGTAGTCCTTGTGTCCCCAACACAGGAATACATTAATTTATCTTTCAAATTAACCTTTCAGGTCACAAACAATATAGCAGAGTACGAAGCTTTGATTTTGGGCTTAAGCGATGTTAAAGAAATGGGTATCAAAGGCCTAAAAGTGTTTGGAGATGTAAACCTCATCATTCAATAGGTAAATAAAGCGTTCCAAGCAAAGAATCCAAGGCTGAAAGCATATAGAGATGAGGTATGGAGACTCAAGGATTCTTTTAATGATTTCAACATTTCTTACATTCCAAGAATGAAGAATCAACTTGTTGACTCCCTTGTTGTGTCTGCTAGCATGTTTTTTCCTCCTTTGCCTCCTAAATTGACGTATGAAGTTCAGGTAAAATACAGACCATCTCTGCCTGACAATGTCAAATATTGGAGAGTTTTCGAAGATGATGAGGAAATTAACAGGTTTTTGCAAGTCATTGAGGAATTTTCTGAAATGCACATCGATCAGGAAAATGAAGCCATGGGAGAATGCGGCCAACCCAAGTTAAAAAACGAGATCGGTTGAGGAAGCATCGTCCAGCTGCCTAGTAATCACATACCAAAGGGATTGGTGCCTCTAGAGAAGCTTTTCGATCATAACGACGTGCCCTATAAGCCGGCCAAAACAGAGAATGAGTCTACTGTCTGTAAACATAATATAGGGAGCCTAGCCCATCCAAAATTCATCAATCTGTCCACTCATTTGTCTTCTGCCCAGAATTCTAAGTATTGCACCCTCATGAAGCAATTCGTTGATATTTTTGCCTGGGAATATAGTGATCTTAAAACCTATGATACAAACATCATTCAGCACAAGATCCCACTGGAAAAGAACACTACCCCTTTTAAGCAAAAATTAAGACCTATCATCCCTCTCTTATTGCCTTTGATTGAGAAAAAGATCAAGAAGTTGTTGGATGCCAAAATTATAGTTCCCCTAAGGTATTCAAAATGGATAGCTAACCTTGTGGTAGTGAGAAAGAAAAATGGAGAAATCAGGCTTTGTGTGGACTTTAGAAATCTGAACAAGTGCTCTAAAAAAGATAACTACCCCCTGCCTAAGATGGAATACTTGTTGCAAAGAGTTTCAGGGGCTTCAGTCATGTCTTTCTTAGATGGATTTTCAAGTTACAATTAGGTTGTTGTACATCCAGAATATCAGGAAAAGACTGCCTTCACTACTCCTTGGGGCACTTTCATGTACTCCAAGATTCCTTTCGGACTGATGAATGTTGGGGCTACTTTTCAGAGTGCCATGGACATAGCCTTTGTGGGAAAGAAAGACAAGTTTGTCCTTATTTATCTTGATGAAATAACAGTCTTCTCCAGCAACCACAAAGACCATTTACAGCATTTGAAGAAGGTCTTCCTAAAGTGCAGACAGTTTGGAATTTCAATGAACCCAAAGAAGTCACAGTTTTCTCTAGAAGAAGGAAAACTTTTGGGACATATTGTTTTTGTTGAAGGTGTGAAGATTGATCCAACAAGGGTTCAAGCCATTCAGACATTGTCCATCCCAAGGTCAAAAAGGGACATTCAATCCTTCCTGGGTAAGATTAAATTCGTAAGGAGTTTCATTCCAAACTTTGCAGAGCTTGTAAAGCACATCACTTCCATGCTGAAGAAAGGATCAGAAATAAAATGGACAGATGCTTCAAGAATCTCTTTTGAAGCCATCAAGCAAGCTATCATGGAAGCTCCCACTCTAATCAGCCCAGATTACACTAAGGATTTTTGTATCTTCTCTTTTGCCTCTTATGATACACTTGCAGCAGTTCTGTTGCAGAAAAATGATGAAGGCATAGAGCACCCCGTGGCCTTTTTCAGCAAAACTTTAAGGGATGTTGAACTAAGGTATGACCTTATTGAAAAACAAGCTTATGCTCTCATAAAGTCTTTAAAGGCATTCAGAATTTATATTATGCATTCCAAAGTAGTTTCATATGTACCTTTAGCCTCAGTAAAAGATGTCTTAACTCAGCCAGATATTGATGGGAAGAGAGCTAAATGGATTGCAAAATTCATAGAGTTTAACATAGAGGTGAATCCCACTAAGCTTGTCAAAGGCCAGGGCTTGGCTAAACTTATGGCTGAAGAAAATTGCAGCTTGTTAGACATAAATTCCAAGGGTCTAAATTCACATGATGATCAAATAGAGGGAGCAGCAAAAGAGAAAAAGCAGAATCAGTCTTTGGTTGAAAATCTAGCCACATGTGAATGGTATTACAGCATAGTTCATTTTTTGAAAAATCTAGAAGTCCCTCCCGGGATTATCTCAAGTCAAGCTCGTGCCATTAAACTCAGATCAGCCAAATTCTACATTAATAAAAATCTGCTTTATTGGAAAGACCCATCAGGAATCCTCTTGAGGTGTCTAGATAAAGAAAAATTTGTGGAAGTCATACACCAGTTCCATTCTAGCATCTGTGGAGGGCATCATTATTGGAAAACCACAACTCACAAAATCTTGAGGGTTGGATATTATTGGCCTACTCTATTCTCTGATGTGTTTTCTTTTGTAAAAGCTTGTGACAAGTGCCAGAGGTTTGCAGGAAGACAGCAGCTAAAATCTCTGCCCTTGAAGCCAATACATGTCAATGGTCCCTTCCAGCAATGGGGCTTGGACTTTATAGGTGAGATCAACCCACATTCCAGTGGCCAACACAAATGGATCTTAGTAACCACTGATTATTTCACCAAGTGGATTTAGGCTATACCCGCTAAGAATGCCAATAATCAAGTTGTCATAAAGTTCTTGAATGTGAATATTTTCACTAGATTTGGTTGCCCAACCAAACTAGTCACTGATAATGTAGCAGCTTTCAAGGAAAAAGAATTGGTGGACATGACTGAATCCATAGGCATTCAAATGGTGCATTCTACCTCATATTATCCTCAAGGCAATGGCCTAGTAGAATCATCTAACAAGAGTCTGGTAAGGGTAATCAAAAAATTGTTAGAGGACAACAAAAAGAGCTGGGATTCCAAGTTAAATTTTGCACTATGGGCTGACAGAGTTACCATCAAAAATTCCATAGGGAATTCTCCATTCAAACTAGTTTATGGCACTGATGTTGTTTTCCCCATCTAGTTGAGTCTCCATGTGGCTAAGTTCTTGCAAGAAGAACAAGATGAAGAGAATGATATGGTAAGAAGAATGAATAACCTGGTTGAACTACAGCAGATCAGAGAGTAGTTGGTTGAGAAGTCAAAAGCTCATCAGAAGAAAATCAATGAAACATTTGACAAGAAGGAAAAAGTGGACAATTTCCAAGTTGGTGATTGGGTGCTTAAATGGGATGCATTTAAGGAAAAGAAAGGTAATCATGGCAAGTTTGACTCCTTATGGACAGGTTTGTTTGTCATCGCACAAATTCAACAGAACAATACAATCATTTTGCACAGTCTGGAAGGAGGAGATACTTTTGGTAGCCCAATAAATGGGCGGTTCTTGAAACTTTATTTTGTTTAAGGCTTTAAAGTCTTGTCATTGTAAATATGTTTTTCCAGTTTTTATTCCATTGCAAAATAGACTCCACGCCCAATGGAACACTAGAATGAAGATTTGACTTTGTTTTTCAGGAAAGGCATTGATCTGTGACCCTTGAAACCTCACAGGGGGGATTTCATCCCTAGAAGGAACCAGTGATAGCCTTGCTAGAAAAAGGCCCACAAATTGATCCATATAGGCTCTTAAAGTCTCTAAAGTTGCTTAAAATCATGCCAATGGATCCATTTTTGCTCTTGAAATCTTCAATTTTTTCTCAAAGATCATCCAATGATCAAAATCGGCACAAGAGGAGAGCCCTTGGAAGGGCGAAAATACACTATCGGGAAGCAAAAATGCTTGAAAGCCATAAAATAACCACAACCATAGGCTTAAACAGAGCAATGAACAGACGCCATTAGATCTGGCCGATCAACGGCCCAGATCTAACCGGCTAATCACAATCGGCCAAGCATAAGGGACAATTTAAAGTCAGGCGCATGAAACCACCGATCAGCAATCCCCAATGATCGGATCAGCGAGTCGCATCGGCGGGTCACATCGGCAGAGAACATATGTTATGTTATATAAAGGCCCAGGAATTGAGCAACTAGCAATTACGATTTATCGTATTGCTATATCGCATCGGCAATATACCATGGGTGGGGCCTATGCACATACATATAGGCGACCCGACGGAATTATATGCGACAATTCATAAATTTTGAGATACACGCCCAAGCAATTTTCAACGTTTTTTGTGTATTTTCATTGTTTCAACGAAATACAAAGGGAATCAGGGGCAGTGCGATAGCGATGGAACCCGGACCCGATGGGTTTCCTGAATAAAAATATATAATTTTTGAAGTCCGCAGAAGGCCCATTTTCAATGTTTTTCACAGTTTTGTGTGTTTTTGTTGTTTAAACGAGATACGAAGGGACCTTTGGCCAGTGCCGATTGCGATGAAGCCCGGACTCAAAAGGGTCCGAGAAGTGAAATATATAATAGCTGAGGTCCGCCAAAGCCATTTTTCATGCATTTTTCAGTATTTTCACATATTTCACTATATAAGGGAAATACATAGGCCAGGCCAAATGCGACTTGCGATGGTGACGAGGGTGAACCTGACGGATAATTAAGCCATAGTTTAGGACTTTTGAAGTCCAAAATACACAGAGAGGGCAGGATTTTTTACAGTATTGTTGTGTTTTCTGTTCATAACAGAACATAGTCACTATCCGCGTTTCAAAGGGATTTCATAGGCCCAGAGAGCCATTCCACCATATAACAGAGCCCAGGAGACAGTTTTCCAGGAAACAGAGCCTGGAAAGGGAAAGAGAAGGGCCACAGCATGCTGCAGCTCAAAACAGAAAGATCAGGGAGCTCAAACAGCACAATAGCCACACCAACAAATGTTATGGAGCATCTTTGGCACAGGAGAACTCCCAGACAATGCAACAAGCCACCAAAATTATCTGAAAGCAATTACTCTATTGTTAGAAGCAGAAAAATCCAATCCCATGCTTGCCTAAAGGGCATCCAATCAATTAACAATGCATATCAGACAGATTAGGACTCTGAGCATCTTAGAGCTCAGAAGCATTGTAAACAGGCCATAAATAGCTGAAAGTAAGATGTAATAGGGGTTCAACTTCTGGAGATTATTCCTCCTCTGTTCCTTCAAGCTTCTCATCTTCATTCTAGCAATATAAGCTTCTTTTGCCATTATATGTTCAATGTCCATTCTCTTTGTTGTTCTATGCTTGCACTTGAACAATTTTTTCATGTTTTCTTTGTGTCTAAGGCTAGATAACTGTCATCTTATCTCTGCTTTGATAAATTAGATTTGCAAGCTTCTTTGTTGCCTATAGCTAGCCATACATATGTGGTCATATATGCATCTGCCAGTACAATCAGTATTCTCTTTTGCTGCTTGTAGCTAGCCATTGATTTATGTTTATGTATGCAATCTGCTAGTATAGTCAGTATTCTCCATCTATCCATTGAATTTATAACTTATTGAGCATTAGTGGTCTAAAGCCTTGTATTTGTGAGAGCGTTCATGCATGTTTTGAGTGAAAACAGAGCTGAAATGGTCATCTAACTTGATCTAAACTAGCATTTATTCCAATAGTTCAGAGAACAATATTGAAGATTATATGTTACCAGGCATCTCCGAGCTACAACCTAGGAGAGTTTCTTGGAGTGTTAATAGATCCAAAAAATGTAATTTTCCCGAAGGAGATGAGAAGCTTCGTGATCTAGAAGCTTCCAGAGCAACGAGCAGGAGGTGGTTTCGCATAGATGAGGTCGAAACCTCCCAATCTGGCCTCTTTGTCTTATCCCTATGAGATACCTCCTTGAGATGTGGGCTAATCCTCTCTTCAGAGAAGTCCTAACTCCCTCTCCTAGCCTATAAATTCCTCCTCTCCCATTCCCAAATGGTTGTTCTATGTCCATTTTCACCCCTATGTTGAACTTGTGCCTAGAGGCTATTCATTAGACTTGGAGAATGAGTGTTTGGAGAGTTTCTTGGCTTGGACTTGGATTACCACTAAAGGAGAGTTTTTCAACATCAAGGCTATGGTTGTAAGCTTCCCCTTATTCCTTAAATACTATACGACTGCTAGTTCATCTTCCCAAAATATATATGTTCATGTATGCTTTTGATTTGTGCACTTTTGATTTTTGGTGTGTTTGTTTTCTTTGTAGACATTTGTTTTTATTTTTACCGTGTGTTTCACTCGGTTTGCAAATGTCATCAAGCCATTACATTGGTTTTTCTGATGGTGCTTGTCTTCTGCAACATGAGTACTCTATGACCCTAATGGCGAGCTGATTAACTTTCAAGGTATCTGCCTTGGTCAAACAACCAATAATATTGTTGAATACAATGTAATTATTGAACTCTTGTCAGAAGGAGTTGCTCTTGGCATTAGGGATTTAGTTGTCAAGTTGGATTCGCAGCTCGTTGTGTTACAAGTAAACAGTCATTACTCATTAAGAAATCCATAAATATTGCGTATGTATCTATGTGATAGATTTCTGGAAATAAATTTTGATTTCATTACATATCAACATATTCCACGTAATTTAAATACATTAACAGATGCATTAGCAAATTTTGTCCTTGCTAGGAATTTGCATCAAATATAAAATTGATCATGTTATGGACACATAAGTAAGAAATAAAACATGCATGTATATATATCGCATTTGTCCGAGTGTTTACATCAAAATATAAAAAAAAAATATTATTTTGAGACAGCTGGCTTTCAAAGCCTACAAATTGTGTAAAAATACTAGATAAACTATCAAACTGCACATTGCTCATGATAGCACAAGACCGCTCTGATCACTCGGCCTAGCAGCCAACGCATTCTCGTAGTGAAACCCACTATGTGTCTTGGCTTGTGGGGCCCTAAACCTGGTTCAACATTAGTTAGCCAAACAAATCCCTAGACTACTGGCCCTTTCGGCATCAACCCGCGGAGTGTGGACTGAAGTCTCACCCGAAGAAGTATGGGGGGATGCTGGAACCAAGTTTCTGCACCCTTGAGATGGATGTGATGTCGGTTTATTCCAACTATACTTACCTTCATGCATGTTACTTATCCCTCTGTTCTACCCTTCAGTACTTCTGCAAATTGTTACAATCAGCCTTCACGTAGCCCTAACCAAGTGCCAGTATGCTTTCGCACTGCTAGGGCAGCGAACTGTGATATTTCCCCAAACTACGCTAAGTATATTACTTATCTTATTAAAAGATATTAGTTAACTTCGCGTAAACAAATGTTCTTACTTGCGTTCACTTAACCAATACAGTTATACACATTCGCGCATCATATAAGCATTAGACTGAAATTCATACCCAACCTAATAGATGCATAAACAGGAAATAAAGACGCAGAAATTATAGAATACTTCTCTTTATTGATAATTCCAAATGCTTACAGACTCGACTCGACCTGCACACTTAGCTGCAGGGGTCCACGCACTCAGCTGCAGACTTCTAGGCCTCTGTGCACTCAGCTGTAGAGCCTTTACCTACACTATAACTCAAAAATTAGACTTTTACTCAGAGCTATCTCTCATGCATCATATCTTCCTCATTTTATATCTACTTAGAGCTTTGCTCTATTTATACAATCCCATGGTCCGCAGACCATGGGTAGATCTTTTACAACTGACATTACATTATCAAAATAAGGGCAGACAACCCTATGAATCTTTAACATCTACGTGCTCCGTGACCACAAAAAACAACGTAAACTTTGAAACGGGAACTGATACTGTTTCCTGTTTCGTAGAGATAGCAAAAAATTGACCCGATTTTGAAAAGGGGCGATGCAGAACACACATTTTTTTTTAGAGCATAGTTATTGGCACTTTAAATAACCGATATGATTACCCGTTTCGTAGGGGTAGTAAAAACGTGACTCGATTTTCAAAAGTGGTTAAGCAGAGTACACTTCTTTTGTTGGGAGCATATTTTTGACATTTTAAATTTTCTTATGTATCAAATATAAATATTTGTTTTTAAATATTAATGATTTTCATGCTGATTTTGAAATGTGTTGATGTAGCATACCTTTTTTTTAGAGGACTTATTTTTCACACTCTAAAATTTATTATGTCCAATTTTTTTTAAATTATAATTACTTAACGAATTTTCAAGTTGTTTTATTTTTCTTTTTTTAAATGTTGATTAGTTAAAAAAAACAAATATAAAAATATATATAAAAAAAAAAACAAACAAAAAAATAAAAAATGTTAAAAAAAAAAATTATCTCATAAACCATAAAAGAATTTGGAAAAAGAAAAAGAAAATTATATATATATATATATATATAGATATAGATATAGATATAGATATAGATATAGATATATAAACTTAAGTAAGTAAAAATAGAAAAATTAAAAAAAAAAAACTAGGAAAAATAGAAAATTTTTAAAAACAAACTAGATTAAACAAAAATAGAGAATTAACCAAAAAAAAATAATAATAGTAAAATTAATATTAAAAACATTCAAAAAAAATTAAAAAACAAAAATAAACTCAAAAAAAAAAAACAAAAACAAACAAACAAACAAACAAAATATGAAAATTTTAAAAGTATATCTCTTTTCAAATTAAAAAAAAATATATATATATATATATATATTAAAAAACATTTTAAACTTATAAAAAAATGTGTTTTTGACTAAAAATAAATAAATAATTATTTTTTTTAATTAAATTTTCATTGTTTATTTAAAAAAAAAAAACATTTAAATTTTAAATCTTTTTTTAAAATAAAATTTTGTGTTATTTTTTTTTTTTTAAATATTAAAAAATTTTCAAATTTTTTTTTAAATTTTGTTTTTATTTATTAAAAAAAAATTCTTGATCCCCACAGCCACGCCCCCACTAGGCAGCGGGCGAGCCACGTTAAGAATATATATATATATATATATATATATATATATATATATATATAGTTTAAATAAAAATAACTTTTTTTAATTATTATTATTATTATAAATAAAAAACACAAAACTTTAAAATAATAATAAGAATAATAATTTTAAATGTTTTTATTTGTTTTTTTTAAATTAGCAATGAAAATTTAATAAAAAAATAATAATATTTTTTAAATCAAAAACACATTTTTTATAAGTTTAAAATGTTTTTAAATAATTTTTTTGTTTTTAATTTGAAAAGACATATATTTTTAAAATTTCGATATTTTTTTAGTTTTTTTTTTTTTAAATAATTTGAGTTTATTTTTTATTTTTTATTTTTTAGTTTTTTTTTAAATGTTTTTAATATTAATTATACTAATTTTTAAAGTTCTTTTTTGTTAATTCTCTATTTTTGTTTAATCTTCTTTTTTTTTTTTTTTTTTTTTTTTTTTTTTTTAAATTCCCTAGTTTTTGTTAATGTTTTTTTAATTTTTCTATTTTTACTTACTTAACTTTATATATATATATATATAATTCTTTTATGGTTTATGAGTTAAATTTGTTTTTTTAACATTTTTTTTCTTTTGCCTTTTTTATATATATTTTTATATTTGTTTTTTTTAAGTAATCAACATTTTAATCTTAATTTTACTAGTTTTTATTTTTTTTTTGTTAATTTTCCATTTTTTTTAAATCTAGTTTGTTTTTAATTTTCAATTTTTTTTTTTAGTTTTTTGTTAATGTTTTTTTAATTTTTCAATATTTACCTACTTAATTTTATAGTTTTTTTAATGTCTTTATTGTTTTTCTTTTCCCAAATTTTTTTTATGGTTTACATATTTGTTTTTTTTTTTTCATTTTTTTTAAATATGTTTTTTTTACTATTTATTTGTTTATAATTTGTAATTTTTTTTTACTTTTTTAATTCTTATCTTTTATAGGTTAATTTTTTTTACTTTTTTTTTACATTTTTATGATTGATTTTTTTTTTGATGTTTGATTTTTTTTGTTTTTTATTTTTATTTTATGTTTTGTTTTTAGTATATATTTTAATTTATGTTTTGTTCCTTTTTCTTTTACTTTTTGTTTTGTTTTGTGTTGTTTCATTGTTTTTTTTTTTTTGAAATTTTAATGTTTTTTGAGGTTATGATAAAATATTTTACGCCATTATTTCAAAATGTTGAAATTTTACCCTTGAAATCATTTTTGTTATCCCAGCATCAACACTTTTCGTTTTGAGGGTGTTTTGTGCACAAAATTTACCATTGAAAACAAAAATAAAAAAATAAAAAAATGTTATTCGAACATCAACATTTCGTTTTGAGGGTGTTTTTTGGACAATTTTTGCACAAAAAATTGGTTTTCACTGCCATTTTTAAAACATGTTGAAAATTTACCCTAGAAAAAAAAAGTGTTATTCCAGCACCAACACTTTTCATTTTTAGCATTGTTTTTGATGTTTTTACAGGGTTGTTTGGCCAGAGTTCCCGTTTTGAGTTTATAGTTCCCGTTTCAAAGTTTACATTGTTAAAATGCAGAGTCTTTACAAAAGTTGGACCAAAATATGGGCTTTAAGCCCCAAAATTTCCCTTGGGGGATCCCGTGTCCAACAAGCCCCAAACACAAACATCGTGACTTGCCCTCGAGGAACTCTGTAGGTGTGGAGATCTTAGCACGAAGACCTCCCAGCTCTGTTTGGATCACCACAACATTGTCAGCACACTGAGCAGTCGCTTGCTGGACTTCTTCTACGCGCAGTTTGGTGACTGCTGCTAAACTGTTTCTCTGAATATTCTGCTGAGCTGCCTGCAATTTCGCGAGCTTTCCTTCAATGGAGGTTGTGATCATGTAAGCCTCATCAATCCATGGTTGTAGGCGTGCTTTTAAGACTGCCTCCTTATGCCGAGCGGCATCCACCTATTCCTTGAGCGTCTTTGCCTCCTACATCCTTGCAAGCCTTTGTGTAAGGGTAACCGTCTGCGCATTCCCTTTTACCTCGTCATACTTCTGTTGTAGCTTGTGCACCTCTGTCTCCAGGTGCTCCTTGCTAGGATTTGTGTCGCGACCTTAAATGCAAGATTGTTAATGTTGGAGATGGCGTAGCCTCACTTCTTCTTCTCCAATTTGAACCTCTTCTTCATGCTTCCGCAAGGGCCAACTCACCACCTTTTCCTTCAGAAACATTGGCTAGATCCTCCCCGGAGTAAGGCAGCCTTGTAATTCGATGAATTAGATGGTCTGCGATGGGAATGGACTCCTCTAGCCACAAGCACCCATCATGCACCAGGCATAGCAACCGCCTGATGACGAAGATGGTCACGGGGCACAGTGGTAATGCGACACCCAGAGCAGGTTAAGAAACCCGACTTTCTCTACACCTCTGAGCCATGTGCGCGGCTCTAATTGAATTGTTCCAGCAGTCTCGTCAATCCTCTGGCACATTAGCTTCGCAGTCACTAAATGCAGGAACTTCTCGTGGTCTGCGAGGTCCCAATCTTCAAACTTCAACACAGGAACCCGCCCCAAGTGCGGTCCCTCAAAAACAAGATCGTCTGGGAGCAGCAGAGTTTGCAAAGAGCTCTTGCTCTCATCTATATCCTTCAGCACCTTGGCTTTACCCTTGCGTGGAGGAACATATTCAGGTAACCAGGTAATAGGGTCTGCACCCTAGGTTTCAACTTCCATCTCTACATCCTCCTCCTCCACCAAGATTTCTTCAGACTCCTTCTCATCGGCCTCTAGATTAATGGCCTTCCCCTTTTCCTACAAGGTGAGCTTGGTCCTTAGTGGATTTTTGGGCGAGACGTGCACCGGGATCATGGCCTGCTTATCCTTCTTAGGTCATGGTGTTCTAGGTGATTTGGGGACCTCAACTATCGCTCTGACGCTCTCTAGGGCTTCCACCTCCGCAATTTCCTGCGTAACTTCCTTGGTTGTCAACATCATGCTAGTCAAGAGGTTCTACATCTCCTTCGGCAATGTTTCAAACACTAAACTTGCTCTCAAAGCCTCAAAGTTTGAAAGGTCCATACACACTTGATAGCGCAACAACTCAGTTCTCAAAATGCCAAGTGTTTTTTGCTAGACAGCCACTTGTAATTTATAGGACCTTTTGAATTTGAATTCGATTGTTCCCCCCACATTCGGCCCATTAATGCTAGATTGGCAGAAAATTTTCAAGAATCTAGCCCATAAATATCACCTTAAATGCCTGCCACTCACTCCATTTGGCCTCAAACCAACCATCAAATCGTGAATAGTGACTTTAACGGTCACTTTTTAGCAGACTTGCATGTTAGCGCAGCTGTCTTTGCGCTGTCGCGGACCGTATGACACTTCGCTACTTCGCACAATCCTAAAATCGCGCAGCTCCCGAGCAGTGTAGTTTATAGTCCCGCGCCTCCTTTCAGCTACCTGGAGTGCTAAAACTGTGCTTCTGTCGGCTAGTCAGATGGTCGAACCACCTGTGTATGGCTTCAAATGACTGCCATTCACTTTTCCTGGGAAGGGATCTCCATTCAACTTAACCAGTTGGACTGCGCCACCATCGGTAATCTCCTTAATAACATACAGCCCCTGCCAATGCATTCTAATTTTTCCTGGAAATTTATCAAACTTACTATCATATAATAGCACCAAGTCATTCACCTTAAGGGTGTGAAGCTTAATATGTTGGTCGTGCCATGCCTTTTCGTGTGGTTGTTGGACCTGCTAGTGAAATCCAACCAAAAATCTCTCTTCTTCAAGCTCACCCAACTGTGCGAGCCTCTCTTCCAGAGCTCCGCAATCCGTCATACCTGTGAGCACAATGTATTCCATAGGCATCACAGCTTCAACCCCGTATACCAACCTAAAGGGTGTCTATCTTGTTAGCTTTTTTCATGTTGTTCGATAAGCCCATAATACTACAGGTATGCGTAGGTCCCAATCCCTTCGCTGAGCATTGCATACCTTGGTTAGCACGTTTTCAAGAACTTTGTTGAATGCATCCACTATTGCATTAGCATGTGGGTGATAAGGTGTTCTCTTTTGATGATGCACCTAAAATTCCTTCGTTAGTTCACTGATTGTTTCATTTAGAAAGTGCATACCCCGATCACTCATCAATATCTTTGGGCATCCAAATCGTGTCAGTGCATGTTCAAATAGAAACTTCACAGTAATCGTGCATGTGCAATGCTTCACCGGCTGCGCTTCTGCCCAACGAGTCAAATATTTTGTCACAGTGATAATATACCTCACACCTATCTTTCCTTTAGGCTGAATAGGTCCTACAAAATCTATTTCCCACTTTTCAAAAGGTTGCAACGTCATTTGTAGATTCAAAGGCATTTCATCCCTCCGCGATAGCCTTCCTATTCTTCATACGCCGCACACCTTGCAATATGCTTTTGAATCGTGATGAAGGGTTGACCATCACAACCCTGCGTGTAGAATCTTCTGTGTGGTTGCTCTCCCTCCATAATGTCCTCCCACGGCGCCCCCATGAGCATCTGTGAGGATGCCACTTCGTTCGAATTCAGGTACATACCTTCACAGTATTTCATCATTTCCCATATTGTATAGATGCCCAGAAATGACAAAGAAATCTGTCGTGCGCACCACTAATTCCTTCTTTTGTTGGACAAAGTATCCTTCCTGCACAGTTCCAGTTGTTAGGAAGTGTATTATATCCTTGAAATTTCCATCCGCAATGCACACAAGAAAGAGTTGCGCATCAGGTAATCCTTCCTCCAAATTAGTAGGTTCCTCCCCTGTCTCAATGTGCCAAAGGTGGTTAGGTCCCGCGTTCAATCATCCAGGCTTCACAACTACTTCAAAATCATATTCCTGGAACAATAATAGCCATCTGCAGATGCGCCCCCCCAACATAGGCTTATTGACCACATACTTTAGCGCGGAGTACAGGTGCACCTACTTAGGTTGGGGCTTTTCTTCATAGATCTGTGTCCACTTGGCCAGATGTGCACGCGTATCATTTTTCCCATTGTACTTTTATGTGAGTCGCATCTTAGGCTTCCCAAATCGTGTTCACATCATTTTCCTACATTCGCATCAATCATCAAAACTCCCCTTATGCGTACCCCACCATCTTGTGGGCGTAGTGCGTAGTGCCCAGTCCAAGGCATGGAATCGTTGTTTTTCTAGAACTTCCCTTTCGAATGTATCCAAAAAGATATCTAGTTCATTTAGACCATCATAAATAGGTATATTTCTTACCTCTGATGATACGCAGCACAGCGACCTGGTCATCATATTACAATTCAACGTAGTTACTTCATGTAAGCGATTCCGTTAGTGTTTTATCTCCTCGACGGAACCTAAAGTGTAGGAGCTCTCTCGCTCCCATGTAATCCTCCCATCCACGGTAGGATTTACCCAATCTTGGTCTCGCATTGTTTTCTTATAGATGCAGTCCAAATCATCATCACTCTCATAGTCGTGGACCAGCTCTGTATAGCGTGATCCTTTAGCAGGGTCCAGAGATATTATTACGTACAGTGATTTCTTCTCAAAGATAATCTTTCACTTCTTCAAATTGATTACCCCATTCATATCAGTAGCCCAATCAATTCCCAAGACTGCGGGGTATGTATTGTTGTCATCAACAATCTCTATTACTTCAAAATCTCCCAATGCGCTCGCTCCCTCAATATCCACTGTAATTCCTTGCAACTACCCCATGGGTATGATTTTCTGCTGATTCACCATCCTTAGATGAATTGGAGACCACTACAATGCAGGTCTCCCCATTCGCTCCCATGTCTGTTTTGGTAGAACATTCGCATCTGATCACAAATCCAGAATGACTTGATGCATTTCATATTCTCCGATCTGCGCAGTGAGTCTCATTTCACATCCCGTCCTTGTTTTATGCTTTCCGATCTTTCAGACTATGCACGGTTCACCTATCACGGTCCTAGCACATCTATTGATAAGTTCCTGTAACCCTTTCATAGCCTTATGTTGCGCAGTAACTTCATACAGGTTTCCAAGAAAGTTGTGAGCATGGATGGATCCATCTCTGGCTCCGGTTTCTCCTTGCTTCCTGAAGTGGAGGCCTCAGCAAAGTTCTTCTCAGCTTCCATGAAGGTTTCCCGAGCATGCCCCAAATCACTCAGCCTCTTTCGTTGGGGCTTTGTGAACCTAGTCTTCCGGTTGTTTTCCCTTGTAATCTCCCGTCGCGATTCCACTTCAGAACAATATATTTGCGTTCAGGTCTTCCTCACATGGCTTAGACCTCATCATCTATAGGTTTTGAGTCGGGGGAGGCGGTAGCGCTCCTTTGTCACGTATCCTAGCTATCAACGTAGGACAATCTTCTATCTCATTATCAAACAGCGTGCAATACTTGCACGACGGGCACGTTGGATTAGTACAATCAATTGTCAGCAACATCTACCAGGTCCTCCTCCACCTCAGCCTCGCCTGCACCCCTGAAATCCTGTCCGCGCCATCCTTGCATTCTAGTCAATGGGATTCATTTTTGCCTAAACCCTATAGGTGGAAGTTCTATCCATCATCAATTCATAGCTCCTACAAGTATTCTCGTCATGTCCCATTGGCCTACAAAAGTTGCAGAACAATTGTTGCGGAGTTTGCATATACTTTTGTAACAAGTGGCAGTTATCCATGGCATGTTTTCTAGCTATTTAACAGATAGCGCACCACAAAGCAAGTTGCGCTAAGTCCTGCTTGAGCTTCCGGCCTTAAAGGCATCAGTCCTCCTCCGGCAAGGTAACTTTTGAATACTGGGCAGTGGTCTTTGTCATGACCTGACTCTTGCATTTCATGCACCATACTTCTTCACGTAACTCTGGTCGAACTGTCCTCTCCTACTTCAAGCTTTACATCTTAAGGCATAGATTCTTCAGTTGCGCGTGGATCTGTTGAATTCCTAGATTGGGATCTTACATCGGGGTCTCATGTAGTCTTGTGGCAATCTCCAAGGCCTCTGCCCGAGTTGTTATCTTCTGTTGCGATAGTACACTCCTTAAATGTGGTAGTAGCGAGGCTACAAACCACTCGCGATGTTGTCCATCTGTCAAATTCATGTTGGCTTCGTCGATCATACATTTCAGCCTCTAATCTACTTCCTAAGGCATCTTGCCTGGTAGCATCATAATCTCTTTGAATCCCACAATCAACTATGCTTCTGATTTAGGTCTGCTAAATTCCCTATTTAGTGTTGTTTGGATGTCCACTGCTCTAGCATTCAGGTTATTACTGGAATACTTAATATACCAGGTTCGCGTGCGATCTTGCAGAGAACTAAGCAATGTTGCCTTCTTTATGTTATCATCTGTAACACCTTGAGCTTCCCATACAGCCCCCACAATGAACCAGAATTGGTCTTGGTCCTCATTTCCCAAGCCTCTGAATAAAGGCAACTTCACTGTGTTTGCCATAATGAATCGCGGTAATTGTGGAGGTGGTGTGGGTGAAGTTGGAGGTGATGGTGGTGAAGATGGAGGTGGTGTGGGCAGAGGTGGTATACACAGAAATCCCTGTCTTATCAATTGAATAGCGCTTCGCGAAGAGACCTTCGTTATCCCTTCTTCATCCCTTCACGGTGGTGAAATCAAGGGACTTGTTAGGCCCCTATACTATTAGTATAACCCCTTATCGTTATTAGTACAACCCCCTTATTATATTGTTGTACCCATTAGTCCCCATATTGTTACTATTTTGCCTCATAGGAGCCCACTATTGTTATTATTGTGCCCTTACATTATTATTGTTATGTCGGCTCTGATTATATTATGACACCTTAGACTCCTATATATAGAAAGGAGGCCTTGTCATTTGTATCATCCAATAATTGTTCATTTTTATAATGTAAAGGAGGTTGCCCCCTCGAAGAGGCTAAATTATAAGGCGTTCATCTATTTTTTTCTATGTTTTTGTGAGTTGGTTTCATAACATTTGGTATCAGAGCTTTGGATTCTGGGGTTTTTGTTGCTCCAAATAGGTCATCATGGAATTTTCGCTATAACTTTATTTTTGCAACGCTTCAAAAGCTTAAAAAAAACCAATTTGATATGAAATTTCACTAAACTTCGGGTCCAAATTTCAAAGCTTGTTTCGCTATATTTTTGGAGATGTGATCTGAGGAAGTTATAATTTTTGCAAGCTCCAGAATTTCATCTAAAATAGGTCATCGTGGAATTTTTGCTATTACGTTTTCACTATAAAGTTTCAAAAGCTAAAACAAAAACCCATTTGAGAAGAAATCGGTCGGAATCTCGGCTCCGAATTTTAGATCTTGTCTCACTATATTTTCATATATATGATCTGAGGAAGTTAGGGTTTTTGCATACTCCCGAATTACATCTTTAACAGGTGACCTTAGGAAAATCGTCATAACTTTCTCTCTGAGCATTAGATTGAAATTTCGTAAAAAGTTGCAGAAAGAGGATAGACTGTAGTTTTTTGTGTGTATTTTTTAGATCCAAAGTTCAAAACAGTGCCACGTGGCACGTAATAAAAGTTCACTATTCTGAAAATGTGTATAATCCAGTCATCTTAGGAGATTGTGCATAACTCTTTCTTGGAAAATCCAATTTAGATCAGACTGGTGGCATTGGAAAGAGGACACAAAGGGCTACTGTAGGTCGTGATTTCAGAATTGGAAGATACGAAATTACAGAGTTATAGTCGATCCGGTAAATTGGATACTACAGATGGAGAAATATTTTGATCTACATGGTGTACCACTGTTACAAAAGGTATGTATTGCATCTAATTATTTAGAACCGAATCAATTTTTATGGTATAAAGGGATTTGTTCTCGTAAACCACTTGTCATGTGGTCAATTTTCACAGAGGAAATGATAGCACATTATGAGGATACAAAGAGAAACACCTTCTTTAGCCAATTGATAAATCTCAAATAAAAGTGTCCAATGGCAAAGCACATTGAGGACTTTCAAAAATTGAATATAAGGGTAAATGATATTCTAGAGAAACAAAGGATTGATGTCTTCATAAGTACTTTAAAGGATAACATTCAACATGAGGTTCATCTTTGGGAACCTGATTCATTGGAGAAGGCATTCAGGTGGGCAAGAAAAATTGAAAGTGAAATTATGGAAATAAGGAATCCAACCACTCACGACTATAATTATGGAAGTTTTTCTTCTCCTAACCTTCCACAACCTACAAGTTATACACCACAACAATTGGAAGAAAAAAGAGAAAAAGGGCTTTGTTACAATTGTGATAGAAAATGCACTAAAGGTCATAAGTGTAATGAGAAGAAATTATTTTACATAGAGTATGAAGAGGAGGAAGAAAAGGATCAAGAAACATCAAAAGAAGAGAATATACGCCAAGAACCAACCCCAGAGAAATAAGAAATGAATCCGACCATATCTTGTAAACTATTGGTAGAATTACCACTCCTCAAACTCTCAATATAGAAGGACATATCAAGAAGAAAAAGGTTCAAGAAGTGAAAGATCACAGCAAGAAAGAAGAAATAAATCCGACTATATCTTTTAATGCATTCGCCGGAATTACCACTCCTAAAACTCTCAAGATAGAAGGACATATCAAGAAGAAAAAGGTTCAAGTGAAAGACCACATCGAGAAAGAAGAAATGAATCTGAACATATCTTGTAAGGCATTGGCCGAAATTACCACTCCTCAAACTACCAAGATAGAAGGACATATCAAGAAGAAAAATGTTCAAGAAGTGAAAGATCATATTGAGCATCAAGAAATGAGTCCGACCATACCTTTTAATGCATTGGAAGAAATTACCACTCCTCAAACTCTCAAGATAGAAGGACATATCAAGAAGAAAAAGATTCAAGCAGTGAAGGATCACATCAAGCATCAACAACAAGTTCTCCAACTTTTAAAGGATAACGCCACTTTGGTGCAGAATCAAATGAAACAACAGGCAGATCAACATCGCAGTGAAAGAAGTTTTGATTTAGGTGATTTGATATTTTTACGGCTACATCTCAAGCAAGCTATTTATGAGAAGGAAATGTTGGCAATACTACATGCACTTAAGAAATGGCGACCTTACCCAATGGGAATACACTTTAAGGTAAAAATGTATCATGATAGTCTTAAATACTTTTTAGAACAAAGATTATATTTAGAAGAACAGAAAAAATGGGTCACAAATATGTTGCACTTTGACATCTTCTATAGAAAAGGGAAGAAAAAATTTGTTGCAGATGCACTCTCAAGAAAGGATGAGGATGTGGAAGCATTGTTCTGTGTTATTTCTATTATCCAACAAGATTGGATAAACGAAGAAAGGGATGAATGGAAGAAGGACGAAGAAGTGTGGCAACTCATTCAAAATTTGCATAAGATCCCAATTCAAACAATATTTCCAGAACTTGAAGAGGAAGGAAAAATCATATTGGAACTTGGAGCAATCACAGAAACAAGAACCCGATAGCTACGAAATCGATCAATTTCAAAGTATCTCACCAAGTGGAAGAACTTACCCACTGAAGATTCCACATGGGAGGACAAGAATTTTATACAGAAGCATCAAGAACTACTCAAGCGTTGAGGACAACACTTTTTGAAGGAGAGGGGCATGTTAGGCCCCTATACTACTAGTGTAACCCCTTATTGTTATTAGTACAACCCCCTTATTATATTGTTGTACCCATGTATTCCCCATATTGTTACTATTGTGCCCCATAGAAGCCCACTATTGTTATTATTGTGCCCTTACATTATTATTGTTATGTCAGCTCTAATTATATTATGACCCCTTAGACTCCTATATATAGAAAGGAGGTATTGTCATTTGTATGATCCAAGAATTGTTCATTTGTGTAATGTAAAGGAGGTTGTCCCCTCGAAGAGGCTAAATTATAAGGCGTTCATCTATCTTTTCTATGTTTTTGTGAGCTGGTTTCATAACAGGGCTATACTCCAAACCCTTATTCCCTTCGTTTCTGTAACTTTTTCCACTTCGCATAGTCCCAAACATCAAGGTAACTACATAACCTGTTTTTTGCACAATGACATTTTAATCCAAGTATTCAGAGATTTTACGTACTTACCTCGCGGTCCTTTGAAAAAGCATCGCTCTACCTCACTATAGCTGACTGAGGTGTCGACCGCGAACTCAGTAACAAATCCTCCTATAATGTGATCGAGCCAATGATCGACGGCGCGCGCGATCTTATCCTTCGATGCTTCCAACCTTCACACTAGCTCTGGGGTCCACACAATAGGACCGTTAAGTTTCCACCTTCCTTGGCTATCTGCTAGCTTCGCGATCCACTCGTATAGCTCATTAGGGAAAGAGGTAAAAAAGATTTCATGGATCTTCGTATACAAGTATTGGTCCAACCAATATTCTTTTGACAGTCGCGGGTTTCTGTTCTCCTGCACCGTGAACTCGTGAATCCTTCTGTCCAACCAGCCTTTGATTTCTTTCTTAGTCGGATTCCAGTGACACGACATCACAAATCTCTCATGCAGATTCTAGTCTCGGCAACGAAACAATTTGTTGGCTTATGGGGGCCTAACCCAGGTTTAGCGTTAGTTAGCCAAACAAATCCCTACACTGCTGGCCCTTTCGGCATTAGCCCACGGAGCACGAACTGAAGTCTCACCCGAAGCAGTATGGGGGTATGTTGGAACCAAGTTTCCACACCCTTGAGATGGATGTGATGTCGTTTTATTCCAACTATACCTGCCTTCGCGCAGGTTACTTATCCCTCTCTACCCTTCGATACTTCCGCGAATTGTTACAATTGGCCTTCACGCAGCCCTAACTAGGGGCTAGTATGCTTTCGCGTTGCTAGGGCAGTGAACTGTGATACTTCCCAAAATACACTAAGTATCTTACTTATCTTATTAACAAATCTTAGTTAACTTCGCATAAACAGATGTTCTTACTTGCGTTCACTTAACTAATATAGTTATACACATTCACGCACCATATAAGCATTAGAGTGAAATTCATACCCAATACAATAGATGCATAAACAGGAAATAAAGATGCAGAAATAATAGAATACTTCTTTTTATTGATAATTCCAAACGCTTACAGACTCGACTCGCCCTGCGCACTCAGCTGCGGACTTTTAGGCCCCTACGCACTTAGCTGGAAAGCCTTTACCTACGCTACAACCCAAAACTTAGACTTTTACTCATAGTTATCTCTCATGCATCATATCTTCCTCATGTTGTATCTCTATCTACTTAGAGCTCCACTCTATTTATACAATCCCATGGTCCGCGGATCATGGATATATCTTTTACAACCAACATTACATTATCAAAATAAGGGCAGACAACCCTATGACTCTTTAACATCTACGCACTCCGCGACTACAAAATGCGCAGTCTTTACAAAAGTTGGACCAAAATATGGGCTTTAAGCCCCAAGACTACCCTTGGGGGATCCCGTGTCCAACAATGTGTCTCTACCAATGCAATGGAACATCATCAATAGTGGCATACTCTGGGACACCACGAGTTATCAACTCCAGATTATGCTCCATTTCAGCTAAGGGGTCTGCCCCTTCTTCGTAGTCTGTGCTTACTACTTGTTGTGCACCTCGTCATGTTATTGGCGACATGCCTTGTGGTCTCTTTGGTCCCACATCTGCACATTTATCGCAAGTTGACTCTCAGTTTACACTTTTACAAAAAATCATAAAACTTGAAAAAATCCAAAAAACAAGTTTTTACCTACATCGGTCCACTATTCTGCTGGTGGTAGAGGCAGACCTGGATCCCACCTGAAGTCTGTGCCAACATAAGTGTAGTCGTCCACCACAAGTAGTTGGCATTCTAGACAAACGAAAATTGTGGTGGGTAATGCATGTGCTGACCCGTTCCTCCTCGAGGCATGAGTTGACTCTATCACCTGAGTCTCGGATCTTAGGGGGAAGAATCTGGTACCTCTACCCACTAATACTAGAATAGGGGCACTCGCTCTAAAAATAAGGTCACCAGTATAGAACCGAACCCGAATTGCTTCAAGTCCATGTTTCCCCTTGGTTAGATGTCGTTTCATGTTTTCCAAAATGCCTCCACACCAGTTGAAGACGGTGGGTGTCAAACATGCAATAGCATATTGGAACTAGGATTTTGAAGCCTCATGCAAGGCTTGCGTGTCGACTACACGTGCCATAGTGAACAAAATCATTCTCAAGATGAGGTTATTAGTGATTGTCACTATCTTCACCTTCCCTCCATTGGTCACTTCGGTACCGGGACAATATCTCTGAACTAGACTCCTTGAACTCTCACCTCCCTGGTGAGTTCCAAAGAGTTGGACCGCTTCCCCTCGTCGGGACAATCACGTGATGAAGTAGATATCCATCTCCTCAAGTTCTAGTTCCTGGCCTTTTATGATGAAGATCTCCTGATCTACATCCTAGAGGTTGATCAGATAGCGTAGCAATTCCATCTAAGCCCTTAACCCTGTGGTCCTGAAGAATTTTAGCAACCCGCAATTCCTCAGAGTGTTTATGCATTCAGGATCCTGAGCTGCTTGGAAGTCTTCGGCCTCATGGCCTCTTTCTTTCCACTCCAAGACCATTTTCTCCTGCAAAACATCATTTGACACTTATTAATGCCTTTTTCATGGATCAAAATCATCAATTTTTGCTTAAAAAGAGAGTTTTATTTCCTAAAAATCTCCCTCGACGCCATCGTGCCTATTTTTACAAACAGTGTGATGGCATCACGCGAGCCTTTGGGCTCGAGCGCAATCATTCCGGGTCCGATGACCATACCCGCGATGGTTGCCGGTGCCCTAAAATTTTAAAAATCCTCCCTTATAGCATAAAAATCACCATTTAAAATGCATAAAAAAGTGATAAAATGCAAGAGCAGGGATGAGCCTCTTACCTGTCGCAGACGGTTCGTGAAACGGTACCCTGGATCTCCCACAACAGCCACTGGAAAATCAAGAGAATTAGGGCACAAAATGCACTTTCAGAGCTCACTTTGGTAAAATGTTACAGGTACCTTCAAAGTAAACAATGATCATTATTGATCGATTCTCGTGAGTTTTATTTTATCTCTTTTTCGGACTCATTAAATAAACGAAAAAGGAACCCCCCTGGAGTCATATTTGAGCTCTTTTCTGACTCTCAAAAATTGAAAAGATTGTCGAGTACTTGTCATTTTGAACTCGTTAAAGTAAATGAATCAACGTCACCTCAGTATATGTTTACCCCTTTTTCGGGCTGAGATTGACTATTTACGAAAAAGGTACACCTTGGTTGACATGGTCAAGAGGTTCCCTCGGATATTATTTTCTACCTTTTCAGATTCGAGGGACAAATTACGAAAAGGGACATGATGGAGTTTTCTTTTTCATCTCTTTTTTAAACTCTCTAAATGTGAAAAAGATACCGAGTTATTCTTACGTCGAACTTATTAAAACTCTACGACGAAAGACTTGTCACCATGATGAGACCAAGCTTCTCCTTCCTAGGGCTTGTAAAAATTACTAGGATGGATTCATTCGAAGAATGAACTTACATGAAAAGCATATGCTATCCCCTTCAAGCTTGTGTTAAAAATAATTGGGTAATCGCTAGAAATAGTGGGGAAAAAATGAAGATGAGACAACCTTTGTATAGGCAGCATGTCGCTCTTGAACATGACACTCTTCTTCTCTCGCGTCGGGTTTGGGATATCCTCACTCAGTCACTTTTCCTCTCAGGTTTAGGTGATCCATTTTTCCTCTTATTTGACTATTCCATTCTGTCATCATGACCTTTAGTCCTATGTCGAGTCAAACGCTGCCACACTCTGGAGTCGTGTCGCCAATGTTCAAGAGAAGTCTAATCTGCAGTTATATACCTATACATTGTTTGATTCACTGCTACAATCCTAAATATTATTCCACTTTATTCCTTGTTTTGGGTCGATGATGGGGGATTCATCATTTCCCTCCTTCGATGGGTCGCTTCCTATTAACTTCATCTCATTATCCAGGAAGATGACTTAGAAATTCCCTTTCAATACCTTAAAGTAGGCATGCCCTAATGGCCATTTCTTTGCATTCGATGACAGGTCTTCATCATTGGCATTCGATCGGGTGATTCCATGAGCGTTTGACCTCAGCTTCATTATCACATTCACGGATTGTATTGTTGTACCTTGAGAGCCATTGTCATTATTTGTGGTTTCTCTCGTACCTATTAACGGTCCACATCATTGGTCGATAATTAGGTGGTTTTCTAGCATGTTCGACTTCAACACATGTATTTTCATGTTAGGATTCATACATTGATCGGGTCGGGATGGAGCACAAGACCCTGAGTCTTGTCTGTAATGACTGAGGTTGCATGGAGTTCTATGTCATTCATGATTGTACACATGTTTCCACTATATGAATGGTTGTGACCATACCGTGGGACTTTATATTTATGACAATCCTCGTTATCTGGATGGCTACTCCCATACCATGGATATTTTCATATAGTCTTCATCATCTGGATGGCTTTGTCCATGCTGTGGATTCATGTCTTGATCTTAGATATTTATATGTATATGCATCCTTGATTTGCAGGTCTCCTAACAGTGCGTGTCCTCGTCCTTGTAGGAGCTCGTAAAGCATCTCAACCATCACTCCTCGTTCTTACTTCATGCCTTAGGGGGCATCTGTTACACAGTGTTTTGTCACACCTCCTGCACTTCCTTGTGACATACCCTGAATTTCCCAAAAAATGACCATTATACAGTATACTCATCCATGTATACAACTCAAATCCCTCCTAAGACTTCATTTAGAAAATGTCTCGAGCTTTCCCTAAAGAAGTAGCTCTTAAAACCCTAAAATGAGAGTCATCACTCTTATGAAGCTCAAAACAACGATTATCGCTTGTTGCACTGTGTTTGACCTGCGATGGCATCGCTCTGTTCCCTTGCATACCTACGATGATCCCAAAAAGGTAATTTTCCCAAAGGAGATGAGAATCTTCGTGATCTAGAAGCTTCCAATTCGATGAGCTAGAGGTGGTTTCACATAGATGAGGTCGAATCCTCCCAATTTGACCTCTTTGTCTTATCCCTATGAGCTACCTCCTTGAGATGTGGGCCTAATCCTATCTTTGGAGAAGTCCTAACTCACTCTCCTAGCCTATAAATTCCTCCTCTCCCATTCCCAAATGGTTGGTCTATGTCCATTTGCACCCCTATGCTGAGCTTGTGCCTAAAGGCTATTCATTAGACTTGGAGAAGGAGTGTTTGGGGAGTTTCTTAGCTTGGACTTGGATTACAACTCAAGGAGAGCCTTTCAACATCAAGGCTATGGTTGTAAGCTTCCCTTTATTCCTTAAATAATATACAATTGCTAGTTCATCTTCTAAAAATATATATGTTCATGTATGTATTAGCTTGGCATTCCTTGATCAGTTAAGTAGGATGTTATTGGGTTTACTATTGGTTGGCATGCTTTCTTGTCTCTTGATCACTTGTGTAGGTACATAAGTGTTGAGAGAAGTAGGAACAAGTCTGTGACACAAGCGATTCGAGGCACTCAACAAAGGAAATCGGAATAGCATTATAACGAGGCAGGTCATCTCTTTCATTCTACTTTTCAATTATAACCTAGGAAGATGTCTAGTTGATTTTCACTTTAGTTGATAGACCCACTCATTGGGCTAGAGGGATTGTCTCTGTCCACAGATAGGATTAACCTTGTCAATAGTTATTCACTTGTAGGTTGTGCTTAGTTGAGAAAACCATTTGTAATATATCTCTACTCATCAAATTAATGCAAGCAGGCAAAGGGATTTTAGTAGATAGCTTTCCCTTGGAAAAATGTTGTGTGTGAATGTTATTTCTCATTACATGTTTGTGATTGATGTTCTAAATTGGGAATTGAATTCCGCTGAGCAATAGAGTAGGTTTGTGTCTTGTGATTTTGATTAAAACGTCATGAGCAGTTGCAAATCTGCACCATAATTTCTACATAATTCACCAATTCAAATAATGAATACGCTCAAATGAAATATCACAAATATTTTAGATAATTAATTATTCTAAATAATAGATAATGCATTATGTATTTGACTACTTCTTGTTAATAAAATATAAAAAGCAAAAAAATAATTTCAATCTTTTATAATGTAAACTTTAAACCATACACTTAAATAAATGCATTATGTAAAATTGTTGGTTCACACCATCAAATTCCCAATGAAATATTGGCCTTCAACTTAAATTATTTCACTAAGAAAAATATACATCTACCATATCAAATTTTCCATCTATGAAGTCTTCAATCCTTTCCTCAACCTTGATAATAATGTACAAGTTCTAATTCTAGATTTTCTAACTCACGGGTCTTCAAAATTATATTGAAATTGACCAAATATTTTGCCTTGATTACAAAATTCAAATGTCTTTCCCATGGAAAGAGTTGGTCTTTATACTAATATATTATTTCATCTATTCATTCAAACTCCTCAAATATTTTCTTACAATAGTCTCAATAATTTAGTGAAAAGTTATAGAGAATATCTTTTAATTATTTTCCTCGATTAATAATACTATTATAATATTTTATGTTGTATTTAACTTAGAATATTAAATGTACCACATAATTTATTGATCTATGAGAATGAGTCGCTTTCCTTTAGTCTTTGTCTTTTTTCATAGTCATGGTCTTCGGGATCATATCCTTTAGCCTACAAATCTACAAAAATAAAATGAATAGAGTTATTGTGTACTAGAGGTTGATTCGAAATTAAAATAAATTAGTCTATAAGAATAATATACACAATAATTTTTTTATTTCCATGATTTATCCTTTTATAATTCAACAGTCGTTTTAGACTTTTACAATTGTGGCAATTTACATCGCATTGGTCATATGAAATTAAAACACTTGGTTTATAATGTTTTTCCAACATGATATTATTTCCTCTTATGGTGGATAGTGTGGCCAATGAGGCAGTCAAATTTTTGTTTTGAGTTTGCTTAACAATATGACCTCGATATCCACAACCACCTAGATATGTAGGATGACACATTAATTCTAGCATATGACATGGTGAATGACTTTACAGTTGATATGGAAGTTCAATGAAAGGATCGTAATATATTATAATCATCTAGGTATCCAAATTTCTTTCAATTTTTCCCCTAGCACAATCCTAGATGTAGATGCAAGGATAAGTGAAATCTCATCTGAGATATAGAAATCTAGAAAACCAAAGTATTGCACCATAAAGTTTTTACCAAATTTGGATGCATTTGAAAACTAAAGTGATTTGAAATTAGAATATATGGATATATATCAACAAATGACTTCAAGTCAAGTTCTATATTCGGATGTGATAATTTATTTTAAGTGGATCTAGCATTTAGGCATTGAAAATCTTCACTATATTGTTTCTTCCCAAACCCATATGTATTTGAGAACTAAAGCGATATGGCATCAAGGTATATCGATAAAGAGTCACTACAAACAATTTTTTTGAATATGGATGTGATCATTTACTAGATTCAACATCTTAGAATCTAGAGTTTTAAATAGTGTTGCATAAAATATTTACTTTCAATTATGAATGTGATGCTCGTTAGTGCCATATCACCAATCCAACTTAGCACCACATACACATGACTCAATAGTCGATGTAAATTGCAATGACACATCATAAATTCCATGTAACAAGTCCAACTCATTATCCTATGGCATCATCAACAAAGGGTATAATTCCAACCATATATAAAATCCAAATGGAAAAGTAGACTTAAAATTGATATTTGACATCTAGAGGAAATGGAAAGAAAAACTTGAAGATTACATATGGATTTGGATAAAATAAATCTGACATCTTACACTTTCTAAGGGGATTTTATTGACAATGCATTTGGTTCCAAATGCTAAATCACATTTGACATCTGAAAGGAATTTAAGTAGCATTCTTCTTCATGATCTGGATCGAGATTACCCTTATATGGGTATTCAACATCCAATTTCACCCAACTTAGGAATTGTGAGTTAGTCTGGATTTTTGTTGAACATAGTTTTTCCTTTCAAGGTTATGACATTATGAAAAAATAAAATAGAGATGAAATTCAACAAAATAGGTAAGTGTCTTAAGGAAGATTGTTGAAACAGGTCAAAAAACTTGTGAAAATTATAAAAATAAAAATTCAAATCAAAATATCTACAATTATGTTAGAATCTAATTTAAATAGTTACAAATAATTAAAAATCATAATATAAGAAAAATTTTAGAAAGGTCCCCATTATTTTATGAAGAATTCATGTCATAATGGGAGGGGAAGGTTGTTGTGTAGGTTAAAACAATTTGTGACTAACTGGATGAACCAATTATCTATTCCATTTGATAATTTAGAAATATTTTTATCTAAAAGATGATAAAATAAGTCTTTAAGTTTGAATTCTTCAAATTACAAGAATCGAATACACTGCATAGTTGTAAAAAATAAGCTTGTAAATCAAAATACTCAACACTTAATACTGATTTTATTGAACTTAGTAAATTAGTTTAATTTATTCTAACAAGTAATGAAATTAGCCAACAAGTTTGAAGCTTTCCTACCATAAATGTTCATGTTCTTTTTCTCTTCATCTCCTTTTACTCACCATTTCTTCACTTGCCATGAGCATCCATAGCCCCGATGAAAGTGCCTTAATACCATACAAGCATGGCCACGTTGCTAGCAGGTATACATAGCCCTAATAATTTTTACTTATACTTCCCACTCTTAAGTCTTTCAACTTCCTTCTTTTTTTAAGAAATTTCTTGTACCCTTTTGATCTATAAATATAAGTATGGGTGCTAAGAAGTGGGCTGGTATAATAATTGTTTTGTTTAGTAAACTATTGAAGTATAAAAACCTTTTCATAAGGTTTCTTTCCATTTCTAGTTTTCTTTTAGTTTATTTAATTGTTTATAAGTGTAAAGCTCTTGCAAAAACAATCTCTTGGAAAATAAGTATAGCTTATATATAAAGATTATCAAATAATGCCTCCTTGAAGATTGTTGTTGTATTGTTAAAATAAAGAATCCTTAAAGATTTGAATATTTGTGGACAAAGTATTATTGCCAGCTATTAGCCATAAATATTTATTGCTACAACATCTAGTAATTTATATATTTTTTTCTAGAAAGTCCAAAACTTAAATTGTCAGCAAAAAGAAAAAGAAAAAAAGAAATTTGAAAATTTCTGAGAAATTTCAAATAAAGAATGAAACAATTTTGTTGTGTGTACAAAATAAATAAAAAACTACAAAACTAAAGGACTTCATGCATAGAATTCCTTTAAGACTTGGACATACATGGGGATTCTTTTTAACTGCCCTCCAATGATTGCAAAATGTATGTTGAAGAGCCAATCTTTTGGGAGATTTGAAATGGAGCAAACAGAGGGCTTTAAATTTTGTATGGTTTCTTTTACCCTCATGAGCTTTGTCCCATTTTAGCACAAAATCGCCACAAACAAAGTATTTTTTAACAAATTAGGATTTTTCAAGCCTTTTTCTTAACAATCTATTGATGAATATTGAATTTTTCTTTTCCTTTTTCTCATTCATCTTCCAATTTTAACAAAGTTTCAAGTATCCTGACATTGTCGGGCAAGGTTCATCTCTAAAAAATTGGGCAAGTTGTAGATAACGGAGGAACTAGGGGGAACAATAGATTCATTACCATAGATGAGTAACAATGGAAGGTTTCGTAAGGATACCTTTGGTGTAATTTGAACTTCGCTCAAAGTATTTTGAAGAGATTTGAGCCAATTGCATTGGTTTTCCTCAATATCTTCCTTAATAATTCTAATGATATTTTAATTGGCGTATTCTAGTAGACTATTTCCCTGTGAATAATAATTTGTGAAAAAATTAATTTCAATACCTTTATTAACAATAAACTTACTTAATTTCAAATATGAAAGTAAGATGCATTATTAAAAAATAAAGAAACAGGGATACCAAATTTGATAATAAAATTTTGTTTAAGGAAAGAGATAACCTGACTATCATTTACATTTTGAATGATACAATGTGTATGTAATTTGAATAAATTTCTCTGATTATATCAAATCCCCACTATAAAAATAGACTTTTGATTATCACTATCTATAAAGGAAATGCATGATTTTTTTGTTCACCTATAGAAATATGATAGATTTTGCATTCCTTAGTAAAAGCATGAGCACCCTTGAATAGTGTGGGTAAATAAAGTCTAGCACGTCGAAATTTGTGTGCAGTGGTGTCACCATTTAAGTGTCCTCTTGTTGGGTTGTTGTGTAACTCTACTAACACTTTCTCAGCATCTGTCTTTTCCAAGCATCTTAGAAAAATATCATGAAAGTTTCTGTAGAAAATCACCCCATCAATGAGTTGGTATTGAACAACATTGAGCCCTAACGTTGCCTTCTTCTTTGATTCCAGATATTGTAGGGTAGTACCAAGGTTGAAATAAAATTTCATAGCATTGTACCAAGAGTTTGTTGAAATGGGTACATAAAATATTTCTTTAACTTTCATTTTAGCCTCATTCTCCTAGCCTAGTTCTTCTATTTGAGAATATTTTGATCAACTGCTAACTTGCAATTACCTTGTTCTCTAACTATGTTTGTATGATTTTTCTCTAGATCATACTCTTGAGTGTCTATTTAGGCCTCAACACCTCACCTTAATTTTTTCGAAATTATGGGGCCCTTCATATAAATTTTGCCAATGTCACCTTTGTATTGCTTTGATTTTCCTTATTTCGAGCGATTTTAACTTTATTTGGTTTTCGTTTTAACGACTCCATTGCTTTTATTTTTCTACCAACTTTCCAATGACAGATATTTCACCTAATTTTTTTATACAGTTTGAATGATATGATTTCTCAAAATTTGATCATATTTTACTGCATGGCATAAAAATATGTATAGATGTATTTTATAATATTTTATAAAATTATATAAATTAAATTAATTTGTTAATTAAATTAATTATTAAATTAATAATATTAATATATATATATATATATATATATATATATATATATATATATATATATGGAGTTGTCTATAATGCGACTTTTTGGAGATTCCGGTGACAGAATCCGACGGAAGAATTTGAGGTTAAATCTTGATTTGTTGCAGTTAAAATTGTTTTTTAACGGCATATTTGGATTCAGCACCCTGGAAAACCCCTGGGACGCTTTCATTGTGCAGAAACTAGCTATCAAACTTGCGATTCCAATAAATTCCTGTCGGATTTCGACCGGAAAAACCCGCCAGAAAAACTTTCAAAAAGTCGCGTTATAGACAACTGCTATATATATATATATACACATATATATATATATTAAACATAAAACAAACAATATTAAAAACAGCAAACATATAAAAAAAATTATAAAACCATCGAGTTGAAGATGATGTTAAATAATTTTATATTATATGTATGTATGTTTGTTTGTTTTATTTATTTATTTAATATTTTTAATTGAGTTAAAACCAAAAGCAAAGCATGCCCGAAATTGTGTTAAACAGGCTTCAATCAGTTTGGGAGGCCATATATTGAGTTGTACTGCACCAAATTAAGCGAATTAGAGCTCGTTGGAAAGTTGTTCCAGTGTAGAATAATCGGTTAATAGTTATTTGACCAGATATAGTAATTTACTGTCCTAAAAATTGAGTAGAAATCAAGGATGTGAATTTTCAATCAAAAGAGATTTTTTGAGTTTGTTTTGGAGGAATTTCATTTTCTAGGAGTTTCTTGTTGTTGCCAATTTGTTTAAGAATTACTCATTCCCTAGAGAAATATGAACAATGAGAAATGGAAACCATATATTTTATTTTTATTAAATGATATTTTAATGCATTAGTTTGTTTTTGACATATTGAGAATTTGATTTTTGTGTGCAATTTTTTTTTCTAATTATGTTTTCATGATTATATTGTAAAGATTGTGTAGAAAATCATGACATGGAGCTTCTAAAGAATGAGATTGGAGTAGCAGAAAAGAAAATAAGATTTCTTCAACCTTTAACTCAAAATCAAAATATTCACTGGGCTATCATGTAAACAAAATTCTATTGTTGGATTTGATTTTGTAAATTATAAATAGAAGCTTTGAAGAACAACTCAAGGTTCCAATTCTCTGCAAAATAAGCCTTTTGCACTATTATAGAGGATTTTTGGTAGAAAATTGCTTATATGTTGGGCTAGCAAAGAGATAAATATTTATTCTTGTAACCATTTGGAGCACTATTGCCTTTTTGGAGACTTAATAAAAAGATCATTAATTCCTTGTTCATTCTCTATTTTTATGGGGATGATTTCCTTTTCTAGCAATGTTGTTTAATTAGAATAAAGCATTCTTATTTCAAATCAATTTCAAGTTATCTTGTAGGGTTGCGTAGAGATAAATTTAGGGTTGATTGTTGCATTTAGGGAAGCTTTTATGCATTAAGCTTTTAGCGATCTACCAACTTCATTCCATATTAGATTTGTGTTATTCTTGTCATTCTATTTGATCCAAAATGGATCCTGAAACTCTCTAAGTCTTCATGAACTCTCTATAATTTATGCCAAAGATTAAAAATCTTGTGAAGATCAAGCTTATCAAAGGAATCCTCATGATAGTTGCTAACTGCGATCAGCACAGATAAACGAAGGTCGTCGATCAAGCGCACAGAGTGGCGGACCATGGTAACGTGTGCTGTCGCGAATTAGCAAAGTCAACGATGGTTTGAGTCAACGGGGCAAGAATATGATATGCGAGCCCCTCGCATATCATAGGGAAAACCCCTAGAAGAAGGAGAGCCACATGCGCCCGAACCTGAAAAATCATGAAATGCAGCAGAAAGTGTTTCGGTTCCGTCTGAGGCGGGATTCCACAGAAACCAGCAGGATATCAGAAGGGCTTCGAGCGGTGAGCGGTTTAGACCAAGTCCCACCCGATGCCACACAATGAGTAACACATGTCCAGCGGAAGAGAGAGAAAACCTCTCACATAGCAAGGGTAAGCGTCGAGCAATTTATTTGCCTGATATGTGTGATGACCGTATGATCTAGAGGGTCCAGATCAACAGCGGAGATGTGACTTGATGGATGACCGGATTTGACGAAGTTATAAAGCAGATTGTGCGGGATTTTGAAGTCTGACGTGGACGATGAGTTGGCAAAGATTCGTGTTTCGCGGGCATTCTTGGAGTAAATGGAAATAACGGCCATTTCAAACGATCAAGTGTTTCTGGTGAACTTGACACGCTCATCCGTTAAAGGAATAGGTGGCCACCTCCCTATAAGGCATTATGCAGTTACTGTAACCGCCGAAAGAAGGGATTCGAACGGACAGAGGCAGGGAACCAGAAAGCAGAGAAGTGGAAACGAACAGTCAGGAAGCAGATTGGCTTTAAAGCCATAGACTGACAGAGAGGAAGGAGAGAGCCTAGGAAGCAGTAAGCAAACCTGGAAGCAAAGAAACCAGAGCCGAGCTGACCTGAAGAAGAAAAGGCAGCAAGTGAGCAAGGGTTAAGACAGAGTAGGAGAGTCTGTGTACTCCAGAGAGACTTGGGGGATCCAAGTACAGTCCTACTAATTGTATCTGTTGTGTGAGACTCAAATTGAGCTCACTGTAATAGGCAGAGCTACCGAAGGTTGGAGGCAGAGCCTGAGAGCGCTCTAATAGACTTCTAAAGAGCCACGAGGCTGTAGTGAAATTGCAACACAGCAGGAGATCGAATGATCAAGCTGTGGCTGGTTGTCTAAGGTGTGTCGAAGATAGGAGAAGGAGTTCCAGAGACAAATGCAGAATTCTGAGGGAGTCAGAGAAGCCAGAAGCTCGAGAAGCTCAAAGCACTGACTGAAGGAATCAAGTCCAGAGAAGCCTAGACCTATCTGCAGAACAAGGACAGCCAGGGGTATGATGGCATTCTAAGCCCATTGGTTCAGTTATAAACCAATGGAGTTAAGTGTGACACTTGTAAAAGAATTGAAGCCATAATCCCAGAGAGCCTGATCAAGTTGATTAGAGCTCAAGGAGACGTAGCCCAAGATATCGGGGTGAACTCCATATTATATTGTTGTCTTATGGGTTTGTTGAATTGCTGCTTTATTTATTGTTATTTGTGTTTTCACATCAGCATAAGCAAATGAACATAAGCACTCAACAGTAAAAAAAAAATAGAAGCATACAGCTATATTTTCAAGCATTTCTTAATTCTGCATTGGTTAATCATTGAGACTTGGGAAAATTTAAAGCTTTGGAAGTGGGAGAGGTTCTTGTAAGTTAGACAAGAAGCCTAAGAGCCCCATTTTCAGATCAGGTGGTATCAGAGCTTAAGATTGATTAACTCCACCTTCAAAGAAGGTTGTATCAGGATGCTTGATTGACAGGGAAAAGATTGCTTGTCTGAAAGGTGTTCGGACAGTCAAGGATTGATTGTCTCATTGATTTTATGCCTGGTTGCAGACTGACTATTGTTTGAGTTTGTAGAGGTGAAGGGAAAGCTATTGATAGCTCAATCTAGGAAGGACAAGAAGGAAGAAGTGTTGAAGGCATTCTTCTTATCCCAAAGGACCTCAAAGCAATCCTTGAAGCACCAGAGGTTTGTTGAAAAAGGTTGCTTGAATAAGTTCTTTATTAATCTTGTTTGAGGTTCTTTTGTTCATTGGCATAATGACAACTTCTATGAGTGAGTCCTCAAATTCTTCTTTCTTCATAAGAGTATTTGATGAAGATGTGAAGCAAGACTTGTCCACCAGGTTGGATATGGTGAGAGAAATGTATGAGGATGGTAGGAAGAGTAGCATACTTAGAGAGCAGCTGAATTATGTGAAGGAAGAGAAGCAGTTGATTTCTGACAAATTGCAAGAAATGGAAAGGCAACTTCATTTGGTTCAGAGGCACTATGAAAGGCAAGTGTAGGGAGGCTGAAAGAAGAGGGTGTTGTTACTCTCATTTACTACTCAGATCAGTATATCAGTCTTTTGGTGGACCAAAAGTTCTTTTAGTGGGAAGGCATGATCCAAAATGGATCCTGAAACTCTCTAAGTCTTCATGAACTCTCTATAATTTATGCCAAAGATTAAAAATCTTGTGAAGATCAAGCTTATCAGAGGAATCCTCATGACAGTTGCTAACTGCGATCAGTGCGGATCAATGAAGGTCATCCATCAAGTGCGCAGAGCAGTGAACCATGATAATGCGTGCTGTCGCGAATTAACAAAGTCAGCAATGGTTTGAGTCAACGGGGGAGGAATCTGATCGCTAATTGCATATCGCAGGGAAAACCCCTCGAAGAAGGAGAGCCACATGCGCCTAGACCCAAAAAATCATGAAATGTAGCGGAAAGTGTTTCGGTTTCGTCCGAGGTGGGATTCCACAAAAACTGGCAGGATAGTGGAAGCGCTTTGAGTGATAAGAAGTTTAGACCGAGTCCCACCCGATGCCACACAACGAGTGACATACGTCCGGTAGAAGAGAGAGAAAACCGCTCACATCGGACGGGTAAGCGTCGAGCAAGTTATCTGCCCGATATGTGCGATGATCGTAGGATCTAGAGGGTCCAGATCAATGGCAAAGATGTGACCTGATGGATGACTGGATTTGATGAAGTTATAAAGAAGATTGTGTGGGATTTTGAAGTTCGATGTGGACGATGAGTTGGCAGAGATTCGTGTTTCACGGGCATTCTTGGAGTAAACGGAAATAATGGCCGTTTCAAACGATCAAGTGTTTCTTGTGAACCTGACCTGAAGAAGGAATGGCAGCAAGTGAACAAGGGTTAAGACAGAGTAGGAGAGTCTGTGTACTCCAAGGAGACTTGGGGGATCCAAGTACAGTCCTATTGAGTGTATCTGTTGTGTGAGACTCAAATTGAGCTCACTGTAATAGGCAGAGCTACCGAAGGTTGGAGGCAGAGCCTGAGAGCGCTCTAATAGACTTCTAAAGAGCCACAAGGTTGCAGTGAAGTTGCAATACAATAGGAGATCGAATGATCAAGTTGTGGCTAGTTGTTTGAGGTGCGTTGAAGACAGGAGAAGGAGTTCCATAGACAAATGCATAATTCTGAGGGAGTTAGAGAAGCCAGAAGCTCGAGAAGCTCAAAGCACTAACTGAAGGAGTCAAGTCCAGAGAAGCCTAGACATGTCTGCAGAACAAGGATAGCGAGGGGTAAGATGGCATTCTAAGCCCATTGGTTCAGCTATAAACCAATGGAGTTAAGTGCAGCACTTGTAAAAGAATTGAAGCCATAATCCCAGAGAGCCTAATCGAGTTGATTAGAGCTCAAGGAGACGTAGCCCAAGATATCAGGGTGAACTCCATATTATATTGTTGTCTTATGGGTTTGTTGAATTGTTGATTTATTTACTGTTATTTATGTTTTCACATCAGCATAAGCAAATGAACATAAGCACTCAACAGTTAAAAACAAATACAAGCATACAGCTATATTTTCAAGCATTTCTTAATTCCGCATTGGTTAATCATTAAGACTTGGAAAAATTTAAAGCTTTAGAAGTGGGAGAGGTTCTTGTAAGTTAGACAAGAAGCCTAAGAGCCCCATTTTCATATCACTATTTGGACTATTTTTGTATTTTGACATTATTTGTTCGCTTAGATGCAAATTCCATTTGAATTTAGATATATGTACAACAAAGATCTAATAATTATTTATCAAACATTGTGTATTTGTTTGAACAGATCTTAGAACTATTTCTCTTATCTATTAGCTTCATTTTATTCTAAGTTCAAGTTGATCTAGATTTTAATATATTTCTCTTAATTGGGAGGAGATCCATATCTTTCCTAATCAAGATAGATTAGGATTTACTTTTACTACTTGTATCTTAGATTAGATTGTATTTCCATTTAGGTTAATTGATTGCATTTTTTATAAGTCCCCTTTCGTAGGAGAAATTCCATTAGTGGCTTGGTTGGGCACTTATATCAGCTTAAGGACTAATTTCTTTCAAGTTAGCTCCAAGAGGGTAATTCAGATACCTCTTCTTTGATAGTAATTAGAAAAATCATAGACCAATAGGGAAAGTGAAGGGTAACTTGAACCCATTCAACCAGTCATAATCACCATTCCAAATAGAAAAGGGCCTAATTAGGGCCGTGATCGGGTAATCTCCCCAATGTTGATTATAGTCAATTTTTTCCATCAACATTTTGGTACTAGAAGGAGGGCCATGTATAGATTATTTGTGTAGAGTCTTGTTTTGAAAAAATTCTAACTAATCATGGCTCATTTGTAGATTCCTACTTTCGGTCATGCTTTTAGTTCATGTAGGACTACTAGAAACATACACAAAAGGAAGCTTAAATCTTTGTCTAATTTGAAGTATGATGGTGAGAGTAAAATTTTCGCTTTAGATCATCTTTGTCAATTTGTGGATAAATGTAAATCTTTTGATATCATTAATGATAATTAAATTTACAATTTGTTTACTCTCACACTCCACGATGGATTCAAAAATGTTTCAAACACTGCCAGCTAAGTCTATGCATTCATAGAACCATTTTATGAAGGTTTTTATATTGGCCCATGATAACTACAATTATGAATATTTGTGTTTAGAGATTGAAAATATTTCTATGCATGTAGATGAATCTCTTGAGGAATTTTATGCTAGATTCATGTCACTTTGTTTTAGATTCCATCTCAAAGACCTACTTTCAATAGAAGATATAATCAAATACTTTACTTCCATCTCTCCTTTTGACAATGAACATAGTAAATCTAACGGGGATGTACAAGGTGTCTCACATTTGTTAGTTAATTTTGAATCTAAATTTGATTTTATTAAACCCATTAATAAACTTAAAAATGTATCACAACTACAAAAATTGAGAGTTTGTTTCACACACTTTCCGATTTATGAAACTGATTGTCCAGATACAAATCTGAAATTAGAAAATACACCTGAAACATTTCTTAATGTTAATGACTAGCAAGAAGGTTCAATAAAAATAAATCAAATTCAATGTTTAACTAATGAACATGTTGGTATTCCCCGGATGCGAGTGACAGCTTGGATGGGACGCGAGTTTAATTGCGGCCACATGCCAGCCATGCGCCGTCGCAAGGGAAACACATGGGCGCAGGCTTGTCTTTGGCCGCACAGGAATGAAATGTTTGTTATTCTCCAGAAATGCTTAAATGCTCTGTCCGGCACTTCAGCTCGCATGGAGGTCGCAGTAATGGCGGATGGGTTTTGAGTTGGAGGCAGTTATGTCAAAAGCAATGGTGGGTTGGATCTCACTGCGTCGGTTCATGGTATGTTCATGGTTCTTCCGTAGGGTATGTTTATGCAACCCCTGGAGCTGCGAGCAGCTCCAAGAGGCTATCTTTCCATCTCGGCCAATTCACCATCGGTTTGTGGCATCCCCTGGTCTGGTTTATTCCTCAATTACACGCTGTGTATTTTTCATTCGGACCCTGCAATTATGGTCAGGCCTAGACAACGTATGCTCAACCGTAGTGGCACCTCCCGTGGGGGGTCTTCTCGCCCTCCTGCAGAAGCTTCCTACCCCCATTGCTACCATTGCAATTGTCATCGTTCCCTTGATGCCAACCCCCTTCAGTCCAGTCAATTCCTGGACTCAAGCGCTCCTGATTCTGCTTCCACGCCCGCCTTCGGCTCGGCCATTTTCAACTTCAATAGTTCTATGAACTGCCCCCGGATCAGTGCCCATGTCTCGGTTCTCTTCATCGAAGCCTCCCAGGACGGCAGCGACTCTCAAGATGATCGCGGGAAGCAGCCTGCTGATGGCTCAGAGACAGTCATGGAAACGCCTGCGGCTACACCAGAGGATGTCTCAAATCACCCTCTGGCTCAGAAGGAGATGATCAGCAAAGGCGAAGACGTCAACATGGAAACTGCTCCCACTGCAGCGGAGGTGGAGGAATACGGGTGGTGCCGGGTGGTTGAGGAGGAACCGGACGAATAGCGGCGCCATCGTTCCAGGTCTCTGCGACACTTCTGTTCAGCCTTTCGGCCTCTCCAGCTGCTCTGATTATTTTTTGGTCTCAAGTTTTTGTTATGTCGGCAAAATGTCTTTGTGTGGGTCTTGGGTACCGGGTTCTTGTTCTATGGTTGGGATGTGTCTGCTTTCCCTTGCGCGGGATTATCCTGATATTCTGTTGTCGCCCCTGCGAGGGCTGGTTTATTTTTGGTCTGGTTAAGTCCTCGGACACTGCAGTCTCAGTTGTTCCAAGCTGCCATTACAGGCAACTGGTTCTTTCTGTCTTGAAATGATGTAACTGAATTCTGTTTATGTATATAATAGATTAGTTTTAACTAGAAAAAAAAAATGAACATGTTGGTATTTCTTCTTCAGAAGTAAATTCATAACTATTTCTCATTCCCTCAACAGAAAATTTATCATCAAATCAAAGTTCTAATCATATTAATGACAATGAAAATCATGATGATGAAATTTTTCAACAAGCATCTAATTCATTGTATTCTGGAAACCATTACTTTTTGTATCTGGATCTCTTTTCAAATCTGAATGTATTTAGTAGTGATTCTACCAATATTTTTGTTGAAATCTTCCTTCAACGAGTTCAGGTTTGTTTAAAAATGAGACTTTTGTAGATGAGGATCCTTTGTCTATTAATGTTAGTTCTGAATCTCTTTCTTATCCTTTTAATGATGTTGTTGATTCAAACCCACCATGTGATTTTCAAGAGAGATAAGTCATATTTAACGAGTATTTTGTTCTTGATGGCATATAACCTCATCCATTGCAAAGTGACTTATGTCTAAAAGCATATTTCAATCTAGTAGATTCTCATGCTTTGACTTTATTTCCATTGGCTAAACACAACTCTATTTTGAACATTTTGATGAGCCTAATTTTCAAGTTTCCAATGGAACTCGTTCTAATATTCAATTGGAAGCTTATTTCAATTAATTTTGGTGGAATTCCCTTCTAGTCGTGATTCTTCCTTTGCAAATAATTGTTGGTCCCAAAATTGGTGCCTTACCAATTTCTCTTGTAACAATAGTGTAAATAATGATGTAATTTTTTTTGTCATTCTTCATTTATTTTGGTTTGTTTTGAATTTTTATTCAACTTTTATTTTTCAAATTTTTGATATCTTATGTTGTCATTTTGAGCATTCAAGCGTTGAACACTCACCAAGTGCATTAGTGGAAACACATGGAAATGAATTTCAAAGCCTAGATTATGAGTATCAAGAAATTCAAGTGTTTCATTTGCATTTGGTTCTTAGAATACACGAGCTTATTCTATCTTTTGAAATAAATATTCCACAAGATTTATTACTTGAAAGTGTAGCATTACAATCTAGCTAGATATCTAATCTATCTGAAAATATCTTGAAAGATTCATTAGATGTTCACTCTCATTTTAATAATCTATTTGAAAATTGTGTGAAAAGTTCAATTTCAAAGAAGATTTCTAGTAGTGCTCTTCCTTTTGTACATTATACTAACATTCTTCTACAAGCTACAACATTTAAAGGTGCATCATTCGAACTTGACCTACCATCCCCTCTTTTGAATCTTTTCCAACCTTTAATACATATCCTTCCTAAATTTTACGATCCAATTGGAATATGGTTGGAGAATACATTTTTCTTGTAAATAAATTATTTTTTCTAAACTTATTAGAAATATATGTTCATAACAGGTTGAAGTTTTGTTTTAATTGTTTTGTAATAATTCTATTTCTTTTACTAATTTTTTATATGTATATATGTGCGGGAATAAAGGAATTTGAATGGATTCACTGGAAATATGATTTCCCCTATTTTTAATCTTCTCTGTAGGTAGGAGTAGGAATAGTAGTTTAGTTTAGACTATTTTTCTTTTGGTTTTCCAAAATAGTGCAAGTGTGGAATTAGTGAGCAACGAGCCTTTAATTTTTCTTAGCAAAGAATGGTTTAAATTGTGTCAATAATAATCATATCATCATACAACATGTTCAGGAAAGCATTTCATTACTCATCAGAAGTTTAATTTTAACAAGTTGCGCTTTGGTTAATGATGAACAATGAATGTGTACATATGTTACTCTACATTTTTATTTTATTTGGAAATTCACTTGATTTGAAGCTAGTCCCAATCCTTGATCACATAAGCCCTCTCCACTAAGGCTTTAGCTAAGGTCATTTGCTAGTGTTAAGATATGTTGATTTGGGAATCTTTTGCAATTTGGTTATGTATATTTCTCCATTTAGATATCAAAAAAATCCACATAGATTGGGACTTTGGCATTGTTTTGGATAGTTAACCAAAGAGATTTCATTTGTCTTACCGCATATGAGCAACATTACTCAAATCAAAATTTTGCAAAAAAAAAATATATCAACAATTGAAATGCAAAGCAATGCTCACTCTAGCATACTCTTATTTCTTTCATTTTTGGCATCTATATTCAAGCCTGAATTTGAAATTTATAATGATTCTAGTCCATTTTTTATATCTTCAACTTTTTACGTTTTCTTTTTCGGTAAGTACTTTTCCTAGACTTGATTCTTACTTTAGTTTAGGTTCAATAAATATGATAATCATACACATATGTGAATTTTGATCAAGATGTAACTTCTTCATGCTCTTTAATATTGATCATGAGAAGAGGCTACTTCTTTAAAACATGGAATTTGGAGGAAGTAGATATCTCTAAGGTAAATCACAATGATATTCCCCAAGCTAAATTTCATATGTTTATTTTCATCTTCTAGTATTTTTCATTATGATTTTATTTTTCAACTTTATTTAGTATTTTATAATTTGATCTTTGGTTTTGCAGGTCTTCACTAGTTACGCTAAAGGTTTGACTTTGTTGGCAAAATAGATTAGAAATCCTTCAATTTACTTTGCATGCTTTCAAGTTAAGCAAAGCAATTTTGATGATGTACAAATTGTAAACAAATTACATCTAGTAGTCTTCACACCTTTATCCTATTTTCATACAGTTTTTTCTTCATTTTGTTTTCCAAACTTATGGTAAGTATCATCTTCAATACATAATCTTTAAGGCTTTCCAATTATGGTGTAACTTTGAAGCAAGATATTTGAAAGGCAAGGAGCATGTTGATGTGACTTCATCTTTTACTAATAACTGCTTTCTGGATTTAGGATTTCCTTTTAAATAATAATCATAAAATAATAAATAAGCCTCATTAATTAAAACATTACGAGACATGACTAATAAGTCAACTTAAATGGGAATGAACATATTAACTCGCTAATATTTCTCTTTATGTTGATATCTCTTTTCTCATTTTGTCTTTTTGAATCTTTAAGTTTTCATGGCTTTTGTTTTAATTTGCTTGCCAGTTTTTTTTTCCATTCTTAGGTAGTTCACAAATTTTCATTATTCCTCCTTTAACTTTACTTTTTGCAACCTTTGAAAAAAAATTTCATTGGAATTCTTTAAAGGGGTTTGATTTTAATTTTTAATTTGGATTGGATTTGTGATTTCCCAAAATCTATATGGGGGAAATATTTTTCTACACAACACCAATTGGTTTACACAGTCAATCTTTACTCAATCATTTCAATAGGATTTCATTTATCAAAGGTCATTTGTGCTAAGTTTTCACTTTTCTTTCACATCAACCATTATATATGGGGAACATTAAAATATGATTCAAGTATTATAATTTCACCTTTATAAAGGAGAAAATTTTCTACAGTCCTTTATTTGAATCCCTCTCATACCCTTCCACAATTAAATCCTCTACTTTGGTAGGTGAAGAGAAGACTAGTGGGGTTAAACTTAACTAGTATTGGATCTATTTCTTTAAATAGAAAATATTTTGTACCACCTCGTTCTCTTCACCATATTGCTAAAAGAAATTCTCTAAATATGTTAATCAAAAGGGTGGCACATAAGAGAGTTGAAAGCACATATTACCGGGAAATGCAAGTAAACCCGTCGGGGCTATGGACGCTTGTTGGCAGCAGGGCCATACTTGTATGGTGCTGAGACATCTTATTTGTTAGCTTCATTTTATTCTAAGTTCAAGCTGGTCTAGAATTTAGTATCTTACTCTTGATTGAGAGAATATCTATATCTTTCCCAATTGAGATAGATTAGGATTTAATTTTACTATTTTCATCTTAGATTAGATTGTATTTTCATTTAAATTAACTCATTGAATTTTTTAAACTCCCCTTTCGTATGAGAAATTCCATTGGTGGCTTGGTTGAGCAGTTATGTCAACTTAAGGATTTCTTTCTTGCAAGCTAGTTGCAAGAGGGTAAGTCTGAAACCTCGTCATATTGATAGTAATTAGAAAAGTCATAAATCAACAAGGAGAGTGAGGGGTAATTGGAACCCATTAAAGTAGTTGGAATCACCATTCTAAATGGAAACGGATCTAATTTTTTCCATGGCTCGGTTATCTCCCCAATGTTGATTGTGTTCAATTTTAGCTATCAACAACATTGTAATCCAATTTTTCCTTTTATCTACTTATTCTTTATGAACTAACAAATGAAACACAATATGATATATGACAACAACTTTCATGTGTGACTTCAATAGATATGGTAAAAAATATTTCACTTCTTTCAAAAGAACTAAAGCTTTCTTTTCCACTTTCAGATATCTCAATTCAACTCCTACATAGAAGAACTCATAAAAGAAATGGTTACTTCATTGCCTTCTATTTTTTTTTTGAGTTACCACTATAGTAAAAGAAAATTAGTAAAAAAATTATATAACATTAATTCTTGATTAAAATTAGGACATATAAGTGTTGCAGCTTGTGCAATGGCTTGTTTAATTGAAATAACATATTATTTTTCTTTATTATTCCTCTTAGAATAAGGAATTTTTGTTATTTATATCTTGGAGTGGTTTAGCTGTATCAGAAAAACCAGGAATAACTCTTCTCGTAGAATTTATTTTCCCTAAAAAGGAATGCATAGACATTTTATTGTGAGGAAAAGTAATTTGTGAAATAGTTTTTGTTCTCTTTGACTCTACCATAACCCCAAATCTGGGTACAATAAAACCTATGAGTTTATCTTTTGTTACTACAAACATAGTTTTCTTTGAGTTGAGATATATGTCATACCTATTGTAGTGTGTTGTAACAGCTACAACCACCCTCCAAAATTTTGCCTTCACTTCGTTTTGGAGCCTCCCTACCAACCTTTCACAGCAGCATGCCTTGCTTCGTCAAGTACACAAGCCTCAATGATTTTCTTGTAGAAATACAGCTTGTCCATCAAAGCTTGTTGCATTCCCCTCACGGGTTGTTTCTCCGAACTTGGTCCAGTTGCAGGCTAAGAAGCTCCCTCAAGAAATTGTGCAATTATGGAGGGCAACCAGCCTTCCCTCTAGAAATTTCGTAATTCTATTTGGCAGCTAGCTGGGTTCCAGAATTGCGCAAATCTGCCAGTCAAGCTTCACCCAGAAATTTGTGCAATTCCTCCCAGCAGGGTTGCTCAGCCTAGGAATTGTGTAATCTTAGGCAGCAGTCAGTTGCTTAGCTCAGAAATTGCACAAATCTCCTGGGCATCCAACCCATATCCCTTCCATAAATGCACATTTCTTCCCAATAGTTGAGCAGGCTCTTGCATGTGTAGTTGGTTTGACCATTTCCACCCGAGACCGAGGAAAATTGACTTGCATGCATGGGATGCTTTTTCCCGGAATAGAAAAAGAAACATGCAAAAAGAATCCCTTGATTTAGGGAGCTTTTAGCAGCTGGAGGTTACATGCAAATATCGTTTTAGAATCTTTCCTCCAAGTGTCGCTCTTTCCTATATTTGTGGCATGCACATCATGAACTTCAAACTTATTTATTTGATGCTTTAGAGCTCATTTATTCACATCGATCTTAGAGCTCTGACATCCCACAGCACATCCATGACTCTTCGACACATCCATTTCATCTATTCACAAGTAAGTGGTCTAATCTTGTCTTTTGCAGCATTTCTGTCTCTTTTTGTGTTTTCTCTTGTGCGAGTTTTGTTTGCTTGATTTCTTTGAACGTTTGTTGTTGTTTACATGCATACTAGCTTGTAATAGTATCGTTTCAGTTTTCGATAACATCGCATTGTTATCGCATGCATGAAATTGTTTTGCACGAACGGTCATCGATTCGGCGACTCGCTTCACCCACATGAATGTTGTTCTATTTTTTGACTCTTTCATTCAATGTTTTCATGCATGATCATTTTCTTCTGCTTAGACTCAGTATCGCCATACATCCACCATCACATTTGCTTTCAGTTGCTGGTCGGCAGGTTTGGGCTGCCTTGGCCCAGACTCTGCCTCACCAAGACAGCAGTGCGCAATCCTGAGAGGGAAGGCTTTGTCTTCCCCTCCGAAAATTCACAGTTATAGCCAGTAACTATCCTCTGAGCCTGATTTGCACAATTCTAAGGGATAGTGATTGTTGGCCCAGAAAATTGCACAATACAGTCACTGAGCCTGCAACCATTGCGAGCTGAAATTGCACATTGCACAATTCCCACAGTTAGTAGCCAGCCTGGATTGCACATTTCACAATTCCAACAACCAATCATGCCTCTTAGATAGCTCAGACTGCTTTTGCGAAAGTCTAGAAGCCAGTCTCCCAACCTCCCAGAAGAAATTGCACAATCCTTGTCAGTCATCCCCAGATATGTGTTATGTCATTTCTGAATTTGCTTTGGTTTTCACTGACAAATTTCTTTCATTGCATGTTGCTTTGTCTCCAGATCTAGAAGATGTTCGTATGCCTCTTAACAGTTCAAGATCAATGGCCTCCAAGAGAGTAGGATTAAAGGACATTGACAGAAGTGCAACTGGAGCACCAGTTGAGCAAGTGTTTGCAAGTTTACCGATCTATGAAGATACCAAGCTGATTCTAGACAAGGACATCAATCTGAAATGGCAAGTATCAATAATGCATTTTCAGTAACATTTGGGGAATACTTTGAAGACCACTAGGTATATGTGAACATCCACAAGTCTGGCTTGTATAGGATTTTATTCAGATACCCTATGTTCCTATGCGCGGACATGATACATTAGATCGTCTCGCACACTGATCCCAAGACGATGGCATTGAGCAGTGTTAGTGGGACAGAGATTGATACCTTCAGGGCATAGGATTATGATAAGATGTATCAGATGACGGAGCCTGTGACCATCACGGAGGCACCCTTCAGCTTACCCAGCAGTAATGCCAACTCCAGAGATATTTTGAAGAACTGGGTGAAGGAGATGGCTAAATTCAGGATGACACCCAACCAAATCTACAAGACGAAGATACTACGGAAGGTGTATCAATACTTGGTCATCTTTGCATGTCGATTGTATGGCTAAGAAAGCATGGACACCTTCCTATAGAGTTGGGTGATAGCGTTGGACCAACTGGTCAAAGAGGGAAAAGCATGTAACTGGTCTAGCATGTTGGTTCATCAGCTGAAGGAATAGGTAACAAGGGCTCAACAATCACCCAAAGGTATGTAAGAAGCGATCTACATGTGTGCCTACATCTTGGATATAGTCTATGCCCGACAGGAGTTCCCAGGCTTGAAGTGGGCATGGTCACCAGCGGAAACTGTTGTGAACACTTATTTTAAGATGTTGTTCGAATGCAGCTTCAGAAGAGTTATCACATGGTTGTTCGATCATTTTTTCACCCCGGTTTACAAGATGATATTCGAACAGGATCCACCCTGCATGTCGAAGGCAGCAATGGAGGCACTAATAGACATAGTTGATTGGTATGGCTCACCGTCTAGCACCTTCATATGGATGTATAGTGCGGAGAAGCCTCCACATGTTCTACTGAAATTTTCCTTGGACATACTCGTCATGCAAGAAGTAGCATATCACATCTCGGCAGGATTGACAACTAGGCTGCACCGGAAGAAAAAGGCACCTTGGCCTACTCTTCCACTATGCATCGGGTTATACGAGATCTAGAGTTTCAAGCATGTGGATGTCAAAGCAGAGTAAATGAAGAAGTATCCATTCGACCTTTGAAGTTACAATCTGTATGACCTGCATTGTCTTGTGAAAGCTCACTCCACAAGAGTATAGTTCAACTGGACCCACGAGGCATGACATTGGGTGGAGGAGGACCCATGGAGATATTGTTACAACTCCTCCAAACTCAATGAACCAGTTAGCTTCGTTGTGGAATGGTTCGTGAAGCAACGTCAATCAGCATCCCAGAGAGCACCAGAAGCAACAACAGTAGTATAGGTGAGCATACTAGTGTGCGACAAGGGCAAGAGGAAGATTGTCGATCACACGGAGGAAGAGAAAAGTTGAAAGTTTTGAGCTGATCCACTCGTGGAGAAAGCATCTATGGCCATAGAGGAAAAGAGGCAACAACGCGACAAGTGAAACGCGCAAAGACAGATAGAGAAACGGAGAATGGAGGAAATAAAGAAGGACTTGCATGAGTTGAAGGAGCAACTCTGAAAGGAATAGGAGATGCACAAACAGCAGAGGGAAGCGCAATAGTAATAGGTACAACACGGGGCACAACATGTTCAGATGGATGAAACAACACTCGTACAAGTAGTTGACTCATCAGAACAGCTGGCAACAGGCAAACAGGGTGAACCATCGTAGGAGCTAAACTTGGCTTAGGAGATAGAGCGAGCGCTTGAATAGATGGATATGGACATAGAGCAGCAGGAGTTAGAGAAAGACATCGACGTCATGCCTTACCACCAAGAGGTCGAGCCACCAACTTTACCGCATCCAAAAGATGAGTAAGTCCCAAGTGACCAAGGAGACACTGAGATCCTTGGAGATCAGCTGGAAGGAGAGATGCAAAATATCTCATTCGACAAGTCTCAGCATAGTGTTGTGCAATCCTGTAGAGTGTCAATGCCAGAATATCATACATCTCCTACACAGTAAGAGGAATGAGTTATTGTGTCTTACGTGCGCAAACATCCAGCATCCTTGGCCGATGCTACTAGAGCATATGCCGAAGCCACTAGCTCAAGTGTTCGCTTTCTGATAGTTGAGAATGAGCGAATGGCTAAGGAGATACAAATAGCCAAGCAAGTAGGAAAGTTGGTGACAGTGTCCGCCTGAGCAGAACTAAAGAATTAAATACTAGATGAGGTATTGTCCCTTGACACAGTTATGCGGGCATTGTATTCCAAGTTTGGTATCATGCATAAGGTAGTCGTCCATCTCAACAGATGGCAGCAATGATGTGCTAGAAAAGCACGTATCTTGTCGAATGTGCATGCTATTTTTTATTACATGCAAACGTGGACAATGAGATACAAGGGAGCCTCGCTTTACTTACCTAAGATGATGAAGCCCAGAGCAGTCAAGTTGAAGGCATGCATCTGGAGTTAGATCTGGAACTATGAAGAGCTCCTGCAGCTCATCACTAGTCTACAAGATTCCCATGCACGTGTATTCAAGAGTATGGATGTTGTGGGGTGCACACATGCAATCCCATCTATTGGGACTCTCACCCAGGTGAATACAAAGACACAGGTCCAACTAGAGCTTGACTCGTACTTTGACGAGTTGATGCACATAGCCACTAGCCCTGGATTGCAGACCAGTGTAGACACCATGCATAAGTATGTTGTTGTTCCGGTCACATTAAAGACAATGATGTGCATGCTTTCAGACGAGTTGGACAGAGGAGCCCGAGAAGTGTACTTGGACGCTATGGAGGAAAGAGATGGGTTCCAAAAATATGTCACCTTGGAGTACACAGATTCCATCACGGACTACTGATCTTGGCATCAGTACGCTATTGTTGATCATCGCAAGGATGTTGAAGAGTTGGACTTCCCATGGTTTTCCGAGTCATAGTGATGTCTAGCATGGCTTGCTCAAGCCATTTTTGTCTCACATAGGTACATGTGCATTGTTGTTAGCCTCACTCTCTTAAAAATCAATAATAAATCCAATTAAATAAATAAAATCATGAGAATTCCTCAAACTAAGGATTCTGGTTTGGATGAGAGATTCTCTCCAACTAGCTCTCCTAAATTAGTGTGTAAGTTGAGAAATTGTCTCAACCAAGTGATTCTAAGACAGACGCACTATCTTAAGACCACTTGCTTATGTATTTAAATGTATTATTAAATTATTTGAATAAGAGAGAATTACATGAGCGTGAGAGACCACATGATGGCTCTTTGCCTTTTCTGCCAGTTTAATTTTTGTGTGTTAATTTGTTGTGCATATGGTTATATGACTTTGTAATTCTTCTTCAAGTGGTATCAGAGCCTTCTATGTGCGCTGGAGGGCATGGGAGAGCAGGGGGTGAAGGAGCCATAAATGGTGATGTTACAGGCTACATTGGAGTTACAACTTTAGGAACCTAAAGTGAAGATGCTACTAGACTTCATTGATCTATCTATGGGGCAGAGTTTCATTGTATTTTGTTGGATCATGATTTATATCATGTAGTTAAGCCAAGGGTCGAATTCTTAAAAAAAAGGCCAATTATTTTCAGAGAGTTGACTCTAATTATCTCACACAAGTCCATGCTATAAGTGCCAGATAAACCGAATTACTCCATGTGCGTAAGCAGCCAAAGCGGCTGCTAATCATTGATGGGTGGCATCAATTTTATTTTGATGACCATCACATTGGTTCCCCATCACAATTGATGAAGAGTTAACATCCTGTGTGAGATCCTTTTGGTTTAAAACGGTATATGCACAGCCATACAAGAATTAAACGGCCGCAAGTTGGTCCCATAAGAACGAGACAGAGCCACATGTGGAGGATGCGATCTATCAACCGTTGACCGAGTCAAATCAAACGACCAAGATTGCTCAAGGGGTGAATGCTTTCATTTTTATTTTATTTTTTGGTCGTGATTGTGTGTTGATAGACCTAATTTCTGAGCTTTAGAGATCCAGTTTATTTTTCCGCAAGAATTAGGTCTCGGTTTGTTCCTGCTGCCACTGTTGCCCCAAAACCACAAGCCCCACCAATGCAGCGGCAATAGCAATCGGCCACAGTGCATTTGCTTCTCGGGCCTGGGATAGCAAAGAAGCTGCATAACGTTTCCACCAAGCTTCACTAGGAAGGTCCTTCGCACTGCTTTTCTTAGCTTTGGAAGATACAGGAGAATCGGGCGAGATATCATAATTTTGTTGTTTATCCTTGTTCACAGAGAATGGTTTTGAAATACTAAAAGATTGTTCTGGTACTTCCTTCTACGATTTGCAAATACCTTTATTATCGTCAGAGGTATTTGAGTTGCTCACACCACCAGCATCACTATGAAAAATACTAAATTTCGCAGCAAGAACAACAATTTCATCATCCTCAACAGGAGCATGTTGATGATGATTCTCAATCCAGTCCAGTCCTTTTTCTGGAATAGACTATGGGTTTGTGGAAACAGAAACTGCTAGGTATTTACTGTGTTGGGATTCAAATTAATTGTGGATTTTTGGCCACAACCTGTCCCATCGAAGATTAGAACTGATGATGTATTTTATCGTTGGAGATTATCTCATTATTCAACTTCATCAAAAATCTGATGAGCTTCATGCTTGCAGAGCCTTGAGCGCCCGCGTGGAATATGTTTTGGAGTGGATGCGTGTCTCTCTCAAAAATGATGGTGCCTAATTTCTGCAACAAAGTATCACACATGGTTTTTATATGCTTAAAGTTTAAAGCTTGAAATCTTCACTTTTTAAAAGTGATTTCATTGATTTTTTTTTTAAGTGACTTTATTTTAGTGGAACTTTAAAAAAGGAGTGATTGGTAATATGGAGTGATTTTTTTCTTAAGGGCAGCTTATTGTTGAAATCCAAAAGTAGTATTTTACTTTGAGGTAGCTTCAAGTTAAATTGTAATGGAGAAGTCACAATGACAAGTGAGAAAAGTGAGGGTTGATGTGAAAGAGAGGTAAAACAGATATTAAAGTTAACTTTGACGCTAGAGCTTGGCATTATCATTGTTTTAGAGTTAGTTTTTGAAGACAATTTGACGCCAAGGATTTCTTAGTCTGTGCTTGAGACGCCTCACTGATGACATTGTCATGATGATGTATCTTGAAGGTTAATAAAAAAATATCTTTTTATGGTGATCATGTCCTAGATCCACCCGAAATTGAATAAGGGGATCATAGGTACACTCTGTGTCGTGAATGTGCTTGCATGATTTGAGTCGAATTTGTAAAACACTCTCTTTATTATGCTTCAACAAAACAGCTACATGCACATAAGAAAGTTTACATATACAAGTCATCAATCAAGCTCCTGAAATCAAATCTCCCATAATCAATTAAGTCCATAAGAACAAAGCATCACATCATCGACTTGATAAAATAAATCTTCTGCAACAACATTTCACAACAGCTAATTCATGCCATCAAGTTAAGGACGCTACGCACTCAAGCATTTCAAGTCCAAATGACATCAACATTATGAACACTTTCTGTATCACTTGCAATGTTTTAACTGAATTTCTCAGGTGCATTTTTGGTTGTAACCGACACCCTCATTTGATTTGTTAAAGTGCATCATTAAGTCAAGTCAGTTGTTACTTGAACATTGAATTTATCATTTGTCATTTGGGTGCATTTTCGACAGTGTTCGACACCCATCATTTTTCAGCACATTCAGTGCATCACTAAGTGCAATAATCACCCAAGGGTTCAAGACAACAAGTGTTTAAAGCAAGTATAAAAGTCATCAACAAGCGAGCATGTCATTAAAAACAATAAAAAAAACAAGTATTTCAAGTAAAAACAATCAAGCAAGAGAGCGTGTTCATAAAATAATCAAGCAAGCAATCATCATCAAACGAGCGTGACTTCTAATCTTCAAGTGAGCATCAAAAAAGGCATGTGTCTACAGCAAGCGCACTAAGATCAAGTGAGCATTTCAAGTAACCAAATCAAGTGCAACAATTCAACGCACAACAAGCGAGCCTGTGTAAAGTTCATTACAACATTCATAAAGTTCCTTTCAAGCAAAGTGATCGTCATCAAGCGAGCGTCAAGTCAACAATTCAAGCAAGTGTTTAAAGCATCAGCAATCAGCAAACAGTACAAGCGAGCCTATCATTTCAGTGATCAACTCAAGTGCGCAATTTTCAAGCACGACTTCTACACCAAGCAAGCCTGCCTTCAAAGTAAGCAAGACAACATGGCGACACACATTCAGCTGTCCCAAATTCTTCACAATTTAATGTTATCATCAACCGATGACATGGTGCACATCAGAAAAACCACTCTTGCTGACATTCAAGTGCATATTCAACATGCACATGAAACGATTGAGTTCCTTCAACTAGAATCGCAACTGTAGAGAAATGAGTTGCAAGAGAAGTGTGTTGCTTCCAAGTATTTGACCAATTCAGAGACAATTGATCATTCGACTTCATTCATCCAACCAGCTTCAAGTGTTGAATTTGTTCCAATTCAACTTTCTTCCAAACCCATCATCAAGCCATGGGAAGAAATTCAAAGTAATCGAAATTGACGCGTCTTAGGATATGTCAAAGTTAACGACAACTTACATATCCCTGATTATTCAAAGCCCATTCAGTTCGTCAATGCCGGATTACTTGAACAAATCACCTCAGCAAGTTCTCAACAACTTGTAGACTGGCATTAATGCACACAAACTAAAGTTGCAGAAAAACAAAAATGCACACAAACTCAAGTTGCAGACAAACCAAAATGTTCTCATTTTCAAAGAACCGGTCATCTAGAAAATCAATGTTTTGATCTCCATCCTTGTAGCCATTGCGGCAAGTCAAATCATACATCAAAGAAATGTTGCAACCAATGACAGTCAGCTAGATTGAAGATAAATTATTCATGGATTGATCCTTAGGAATGGTCATCCACAACCAGAAGATTGTACAAGTTTTACAATCGGATTCACTCACACATATTGCAGCCAACAGTCAAATGAAGATGGTACTCTCGTGCAATTGAACAGGGGAGTACAACAATGAAACACTCCTCCACCTACAGGGGGGAGTTCAAATATATTTTGGAGAAGATTGCCTCTCCTTTCAGCTGACAAAGGGGGAAAATGTCAATGAAATTGACAAGTGGTTGTCAGACTGAAAGTCTCGACAACATTAGCGAAGCAGCCAGTGGGCATCTTCATCAACCAGTGGGCGATCATCATCAGCAAATATGCCAGTGGGCGTTCATCAAATTATGTCAGTGGACACTAGATGTTGTTTTCAAGAAAAGGACAGTTGGATCCTTTTGCAGCTTGGCACGTGATGGAGTTGTCAAGCGACATTCAGAGATGAATCAGACATGCAGCTGATTCTTGTTCTCTTCAGATTTGAGTTTTTTTCAGCATCCAGCTTTGGCAGTTTTTCAGGCAAATGTTTTTTGAGGATCAACTTGAGAACTTGGAAGATGGTTCCTTGTTCATTTTGGATTTATCATTGGGGGGGGAATGTTAGCCTCACTCTCTTAAAAATCAATAATAAATCCAATTAAATAAATAAAATCATGAGAATTCCTCAAACTAAGGATTCTAGTTTGGATGAGAGATTCTCTCCAATTAGCTCTCCTAAATTAGTGTGTAAGTTGAGAAATTGTCTCAACCAAGTGAGTCTAAGATAGACGCACTATATTAAGACCACTTGCTCGTGTATTTAAATGTATTATTAAATTATTTGAATAAGAGAGAATTACATGAGCATGAGAGACCACATGATGGCTCTCTGCCTTTTCCGCCATTTTAATTTTTGTGTGTTAATTTGCTGTGTATATGGTTATATGACTTTGTGATTCTTCTTCAATTGTAATGTAACATCTTGTCAAGTGTAATTTCAAGTGTTGATAGTTGGATGTAACAGTCATAGAGTAGATGAAGATTCATGAGGGTATATGAACTGTAACGAGCCTTGGCTTCTCCACTGTGCAGAGCTAGTACATCTCTTTGGAGGAACAGGCAGTTGTGGATATAACGTTGCGCTCTCGGAACTAGTGGTTGGACATGGATGTATTGTATGACTAGAACTTACACTTCTTAATATAACAAGATCCAGCACGTTTCATGCATATGTTGTATTGTATTTCAGCTATATGTTTACTCTAAATGATATATGTATTTGTTTGCTTACGCATGCATGTATAGTTATTTATGTGTATGTATGTATGAATTTTTCTGAAATGTGTTGTTGGTTTAACCATCACTTTAGATTGCTAGCTAACTTTCCTTCCATGTTGTGATGCATCCTTACTCATTTCTTCCCTTCTTAACTCTATGCTATAACAGGTTTCCAAGGGGCGCACTCATCTCAACCCCCGTGTGTTAGAACCTCTCATGCACCTTCCTTGGTTCACTGCATATGTCAGACCCTTGCTACCAACAGAGTTATCTTACTTTCCTCTATGCAAAATTGCGGTCAAGGCATTACCATACGACCCACTGTTGGGACCCTACACCAAACAGTCTGAGGTCTAATTAGGACTTCTTACCGGGTAGATCTCCTAACATGTTGACGAGTTCAGCACCATCAACATTTCTGGCGCTAGAAGGAGGGACAGATGACAAGATGTGTCCTCTCATCCTGTTTCAAACCTTTGCATATCTATCATGGAGTCTTGCACTCTTCTCCTTCCATGATTTTTTTCGCATGCCAAATATGTTACCATCACGAGGGAGTTTTTCGATCTCTTGTCCACATACACATATAATGGTGAAGCCGAAGTGGCCTAGCTTAAGTTCTTACATGACTTTCTTTCCATGATACATGAAGAAGATGGATGTTCTGACGAGCAGGCCAGTTTGCTTCTTACATACACACTCCGTGAATCTCCACATCGATGGTTGTGCAGCCTGTTGACTGACAACATGCACTCACTTGAGCACTTATGTGATCTCATTGAAGACACTTTCTATCATTTTGATCCAAAACATCTTGACCAAAAATTGTTACAACAATGGAAGGCTCTGCATGAATCGCCTTTGGATTTTTGGCAGCGCTTCCGTGATTTGTAGTTTCAATCTCCGAAGAGCCAGATGAAATTTTTCTATCTTTGGGACCGATTTGAATATTTCCTTAAGAAATATGCTCATCCCAAGAAGAATTTTGAAATCAAGCCTCACTTAGTATTCTTCAGTGATAGAGTTACATAATCACAGACGGATGCGGTCACTATCACAAGTGACTGTTCATCGTCCCCTCATCAAACAGCTCTGCCACTATAGAGTGATGCGCGAGATCATGCTCACACATCTATTCAGTTGTCACATCCTCCCAACATCACTCCACTCAATTTTCGTGAAGATTTGGTTGTGAGTCCATCAAGTTGTCATATGCATTTTGTTCCACAACCTTCATCTTCATACTCAGCTAATCCTTCAGATGATACTGTCTTGTGTTCTTCCATTCCAGACTCTACACTTGTTGTGAACGAGGATCAAGCCATCGACGGATTTGGTGTTGCACAACCAACATGCACTGTCATTCATGAAGAGTATGACTGGGAGCTTAAGCATCAACACTTGGCAAGGGATGACTCCCTTCCATCCGAGCCCCCTCCATTCTTTCCTGACATTTTTCGTGAATCTTCCATCCATGACTTCGCATGTGTGTCTTCATCTATGAATGCACCCATTTTTTATCACTCGCAGGACACCCTTGATGTCAGTCCATCATCCGACAACGAAGAGGATAAGTTATTCATTGAAAATCCATTTGATCTTTCATTTGCCTTTTCTGGAAACACAGAGGATGAATTTGTTTGCTTCTCATCTACCCCTCTGTTTGATTCATTAGACCATGAGGATGCCGATAAAATCATTGATTTTTCTGATCGTGGTTGTCGTGATCCATTTACCCCCATATTTGATCATGATCATGATTCTATTGCAGTTTATTTTTCGAAGCCACCAGTTTATGATGATCTATCTGATGATGAAGTCGAAACCCCCCGGATTTTCGAGGCACTTCAGCCCAAGATAATGGTTATGTTAGGCCCTCGCTATCCTGAGTTTGGTTTCATTTCCGATCAGGAAATTGTTCAATCACCTGAGGCTCCTCATCACTCATCTGTATGCATTGAAGATCAATCTCACACATAGATCATGCTTCCTCCACTCGAACTGCATGATCCCATCACTCATGCATTGGAGGAATCTTACATTGCAAGCACACATGCACGACGCAAGTTGTCTTTGTTTCTTTCATTTGCTTGCATGTCACAGTTAAGAGTATGTGTATGCTTCAAACCTACACGTAGTGTTGCATAGAACCATGATAAGTCCACAGACTGCTTGTCATGTACTTACATTCACTTATGTCCTGTGGACACTTTTAAACATGAAGTGTGTTTGTCTTCATTGTTATATCTTTCTTGTTTCCTGGTTCACACAACCGGGTTGCTCATGGACCAAGCCTTCACCAACATGGGTCAACCAATGCGTCAGTGGCTGCATTGGAAATATCACTTCACGTGATCAGGCCCATGCACCATTAGCTTAGGAGTAGGAGTAGTTTTTGCTTTTAGTTTGTTTGCTTGCATGCTTGTTTGCTTACCTGCTTCGCTTGTTTGTTTGCTTGCTTGTTTGCTTACTTTGCTTTCGCATTTGCTTCTACTTCTACTTTTCTTTGTTGTTTGTTTTCTTGTTTTGTTCATAGGTTAGTTTCGCATGAAACCATGTATGACTCTTGAAACAAGCTGGGTAAAGTACAAGAGGTCTTGTACTGCTATCACTAATTGGTTATCTATCATCTTGCCTTTGTATGAATAACTTGTTACTTTTAGTCCATGATACATCGAAGGAAATACGTACTATTCAAAGTGAACCTTGGTGAAAACACAATGCTTGTGTGCTAACCACTGTCGCCTACTCTAGTTGGTTGTTTTTGGTTTAACCCTTGTGAGCTCAGTCAAGTAGAGTAAGGTGAGGGGGAAAACCTTAACAAGCACGTCAGAGGTATATAATAAACTACTTCTCCGAAGGAACAACCTATTCTACTCTCAATAAGTCGAGATCCCTCTTTCTCCTTTGAAACAAATAAGTACTATGCAAAGTTATGAGAAAATAAGAAAATAAAAAGTGAAAATTGAAAAATGAATGAGGCGAAATAAGAGAAAGGCTTCTTGCATAGAGAGGTGATGCAAGTAACTCTGTCGGGGTACTGACAAGGCTCGCTGGAAGCAAAGCAATGCTTGTGTTCCTACGTAACTCAGTCGGGGTATTGTCCAGGTCTGCTGGCAGCGGAGCAACACCAGATTTGGAACTAAGACTCTAACGATTATACTGCTTGTGCACCAATATACCCCTCAACCCCAATCGAAACAATTGTGTTGCCTTGGCTTGGAATGTGTGTCAATCGACCAAGAGCTTGGCAGATGCTACATCTTACAATCAGGCTAGTGTGAAACCAAGATGAACTAAGAACTAAACAATACTTCTGGAGGTGTTAGACTTGTTTTTCATGAACAAGGTCCATTCAGAGAACTAGAGTTCTACCAGTGTGTCGCCAAGTATTGTAGCGGCTAAAACACCCTCCAAAATTTTTCCTTAGCTTCATTTTGGAGCCTCCCTACCAACCTTTCACAGTAGCATGTCTTGCTTCATCAAGTACACAAGATTTAGTGATTTTCTTGCAAAAAGACAGCCTGTCCATCAAAGCTTGTTGCATTCCCCTCACAGACTATTTCTCCAGACTTGGTCCAGCTGCAGGTTGAGCAGCTCCCTTAAGAAATTGTGCAATTTTTGAGGGCAACCAGCCTTCACTCCAAAAATTGTGCAATTCTATCTGGCAGCCTACTGGGCTCCAGAACTGCGCAAATATACCAGTCAAGCTTCACCCAGAAAATTGCGCAATTCCTCCCAATAGGGTTGCTCAACCCAGAAATTGTGCAATCCTAGGCAGCAGTCAGCTACTCTGCCCATAAATTGTGCAAATATCCTAGGCAGCCAACCCAGCTCCCTTCCAGAAATGCACATTTCTTCCCAAAAGTTGAGCAGGCTCTTGCATGTGTAGTTGGTTTGACCAATTCCACCCGGGACCGAGGAAACTTGACTTGCATGCATGGATGCCTTTTCCTGGAATAGAAAAATCAACATGAAAAAGCATCCCTTGATTTAGGGAGCTATTTTTAGTAGCTGGAGATTACATGCAAAGATCGTTTTAGAATCTTTCCTCTAAGTGTCACTCCTTCCTAGATTTGTGGCATGCACGTCATGAGCTTCAAACTTATTTATTCGACGCTTCAGAGCTCATTTATTCATGTCGATCTTGGAGCTCTGACATCCCACAACACATCCAGGACTCTTCAACACATCCATCTCAGCTATTCACGAGTAAGTAGTCTCATCTTATCTTTTGCAACATTTATATCGCTATTTGTGTTTTCACTTGTGTGAGTGTTGTTTGCTTGATTTCTTTGAACGCTTGCTATCGTTTACATGCATACTAACTTGTACTAGCACCATTTCAGTTTTTGTTAACATCTCACTGTTGTCGCATGCATGAAACTGTTTTTCACGAACGGTCGTTGATTCAGCGACTCGCTTCACCCACATGCATGTTGTTTCGTTTTCTAAATCTTTCATTCAATGTTTGCATGCATGATCATTTGCTTCTGCTTACACTTAGTATCGCCATGCATCCACCATCACATTTTCTTTCAGTTGCTTTTTGGTGGGTCTGGGTAGCCTTGGCCCGGACTCTGCCTCACCAAGACAGCATTGCGCAATCCTGATAGGGAAGGCCCTATCTTCCCCTCAAGAATTGTGCATTTCTACCTAGTAACTTTCCTCCAGGCCTGCTTTGCACAATTATGAGGGATAGTGACTACTGGCCTAGAAAATTGCACAATGCAATCACTGAGCCTACAACCACTGCCAGTTGAAATTGTGCATTGCGCAATTCTAGCCGTCAGCAGTCAGCTTGGATTGTGCATTATGTAATTCCAGCAGTCATTCATGCATCCCAGACAGCCCAGACTTCTTTTACGCAAGTCTGGAAGCTAGTCTCCCAACCTTGCAGAAGAAATTACGCAATCCTTGCCAGTCATTCCCAGGTATGTGTTATGTCATTCCCGAATTTGCTTTGGTTTTCATTGACAGATTTCTTGCCATGCATGTCACTTTGTCTCCAGATCTAGCAGGTGTCCTTCTGCCTCTTAACAGTTCAAGATCAATGTCCTCCAAGAGAGCAGGATCAAAGGACACTGATGGAAGTCCAACTGAAGCAGCAGTTGAGCAAGTGTCTGCAAGTCTACCGATCTATGAAGATACCAAGTTGATTCTAGATAAGGACATCAAGTTGAAATGGAAAGAGATCAATGATGCATTTGTAGGCACATTTGGGGAAGACCTCGACGACTGCCAAGTATATGTGAACATCCACAAGTCTAGCTTGTACCATATTGAATGCATATACCTCACATTCCCATGTGCGGACATGATACATTGGATCGTCTTGCACACTGCTCCCGAGATGACGACATTGAGCAGTGTTAGGGGGATGGAGATTGCTACATTTAGGGAACAGGATTACGTCAATAAGATGTATCAGATGATAGAGCCTGTGGCCATCATGGAGACACCCTTCAGCTTACCCAACAGTAATGCCAACTCCAAAGACATTTTGAAGAACTGGGTGAAGGAGCCGACTAAATTCAGGATGACACCCAACCATATCTACAAGACGAAGATACTGCAGAAGGCGTATCAATACTTGGTCATCTTTGCATGTTGACTGTATGGCCAAGAAAGCACAGAAACCTTCCCACAGAGTTAGGTGGTCACGTTGGACCAACTGGCCAGAGAGGGAAAAGCATGTAACTGGTCCAGAATGTTGACTCATTAGCTGAAGGAACATGTAACAAGGGCTCGATAGCCACCCAAAGGTATGCAAGCAAAGATCTACATGTCCACTTACATCTTGGATGCAACCTGTGCCCGACAGGAGTTCCCGGGCTTGATGTGGGCATGGTCACTCATGGAGACTTCTATGAACATTTATTGTAAGATGTTGTCTGAATGCAGCTTCAGAGGAGTTATCACACAACTGTCCAATCATTTTGTCACCTCGGTTTACAAAGTGATATTCGAACAGGATCCAACCTGCATGTCGAAGGCAACAATGGAGGCACTGATAGACATAGCTGATTGGTATGCTTCACCATTTGGCACCTTCATACGAATGTACAGCGTAGAGAATCCTTTGCATGTTCTACCGAAGTTTTCCTTGGACATACTCATCATGCAGGAAGTATCATATCACATCTTGGCAGGATTGACAGCTAGGTTGCACCGGAAGAAGAAGGCACCTTGGCCCGCTCTTCCATTGTGCATCAGGTTATATGAGATCCGGAGTTTCAAGCATGCAGATGTTGAAGCAGAGCAGATGAAGAAGTATCCATTCGACCTCCAAAGTTACAATCCGTATGACCCGCATTGTCTTGTGAAAGATCACTGCACGAGAGTACAGTTCAACTAGATCCACGGGGCATGTCATTGGGTGGAGGAGGACCCATGGAGATATTGTTACAACTCCTCTAGACTCAATGAACTAGTCGGCTTCGTTGTGGAATGGTTAGCGAAGCAACGTGAAGCAGCATCCCGAAGAGCACCAGAAGCAGCAGCAGTAGTAGAGGTGAACATACTAGTGCATGACAAGGGAAAGAGGAAGATTGGTGATAACATAGAGGAAGATCAAAGCTATAAGTTCTGAGCAGATCCACTTGTGGAGAAAGCAGCTATGGCCATAGAGGCAAAGAGGAAACAGCACAACAAGAGAAATGTGCAAAGGCAGAGAGAGAAACGGAGAATGGAGGAAACAAAGAAGGAGTTGCATGAGTTGAAGGAGCAACTCCAAAAGGAACAGGAGCTGCACAAACAACAGAGGGAAGTGTAGTAGCAACAGGTACAGCAAGGAGTGCAACATGTGTAGATGGATGAAACAGAGCCCGTACAGGTAGTGGACTCATCAAAATAGCTGGCATCAAGCAAACAGGGTGAACCATCGCAGGAGCAGGACTTTGCTCAGGAGATAGAGAGAGAACTTGAACAAATGGATACAGACATGGAGCAGCATGAGTTAGAGCAAGACATCGACCTCATGCCTCACCACCAAGAGGTTGACCCACCAGCTTCACCGCATCCAGAAGATGAGCAAGTCCCAAGTGACCAAGGAGACACTGAGATCCTTGGAGATCAGCCAGAAGGAGAGATGCACAACATCTCATTCGACGAGTCTCAACATAGAGTTGTGCAATCCCGCAGAGTGTCAACTCCGGAAGATCATACATCTCCTGCGCAGTATGAGGAACAAGTGATCATGTCTGACATGCACAAACATCTAGTAGCCTTGGTCGATGCTACTAGAGCATATGTCGAAGCCACTAGCTCAAGTGTCTACTTTCTGATAGTTGAGAATGAGCGAATGGCTAAGGAGCTACAAACGGCCAAGCAAGGAGGAGAGTTGGTGACAACGTCTGCCTGAGCAGAACTGAAGAAGGAAATACTAGATGAAGTATTGTCCCTTGACACAGTTATGCGAGCATTGTATTCCAAGTTTGGTACCATGCATAAGGCAGTCATCCATCTCAATGGATGGCAGTAGCGATGTGTTAGAAGAGCACGTATCTTTTTGAATGTGCATGCTGTTGTTGACTACATGCAAACATGGACGATGAGATACAAGGGAGCCTTGCTTCACTTGCCTAAGATGATGAAGCCCAGATCAGTCGAGCTGAAGGAACGCATCCGGAGTCAGATCTGGAACTATGAAGAGCTCTCATAGCTCATGACTAATCTACAGGCTTCCCATGCACGTGTATTCAAGAGTATGGATGTTGTGGTGTGCACACATGTGATCCCATCTATTGGGACTCTCACCCAGGTGAAGAAAAAGGTAAATGTTTGATTAGAGCTTGAATCATACTTTGACGAGTTGATGTGCATAGCCATCGGCCCAAGTTTGTCGATCAGTGTAGACACCAGGCACAAGTATGTTTCTGGTCCGGCCGCATTGAAGACAATGATGTGCATGCTTTCAGATGAGTTGGATAGAGGAGCTCGAGAAATGTACCTGGATGTTATGGAGGCAAGAGTCAGGTTCTAGAAAGATGTCACCTTGGAGTACACGGACACCATTGCAGACTACCGATCTTGGCATCAATATGTTACTATTGATCATCGCGAGGATGTTGAAGAGTTGGACTTCCCACGATTGTCTAAGTCATAGTGATGTCTTGCATGGCTTGCTCAAGCCATTTTTGTCTCACATGGGTACATGTGCATTGTAATGTAACATCTTGTCAAGTGTAAGTTCAAGTGTCGATAGTTGGATGTAACAGTCATAGAGTAGATGAAGAGTCATGAGGGTAGATGAACTGTCACAAAGGGGAATGTCAAGGGTCACCCCACCCTTTTCTATAAATAGTCCCTCATAACTCATTGTAAAGGCTTTTGGTCAGCCAAGCTTCTGATAGGACTATCTTAGAGAGAGATTGGACAGTATTGTAACGAGCCTTGGCTTCTCCACTACGCAGAGCTAGTACATCTCTTTGGAGGAGCAAGCAGTTGTGGTTGTAATGTTCTGATGTCGGAACTAGTGGTTGGACATGGATGCATTGTATGACTAGAACATACACTTCGTAATATAACAAGAGCCATCACATTTCATGCATATGTTGTATTGTATTTCAACTATCTATTTACTCTAAAAGATATATGTATTTGTTTTCTTATGCATGCATGTATAGTTGTTTCTGTGTATGTATGTATGAATCTTTCTTAAATGTGTTGTTGGTTTAACCATCACTTTGGATTGCTAGCTAACTTGCCTTCCATGTTTTGATGCATCCTTGCTCGTGTGTTCCCTTCTTAACTCCGTGCTATCACAGGTTTCCAAGGGGCGCACTCATCTCAACCCCCGTGTTAGAACCTCTCATGCACCTTCCTTGGTTCACTTCATATGTCACACCCTTGCTACCAACAGAGTTATCTTACTTGCCTCTGTGTCAAATCACGGTCGAGGAATTACCGTACGAGCCACCGCTGGGACTCCTACACCAAACGGTCTGAGGTCTAATTGGGACTTCTTACCGGGGAGATTCCCTGACATGTTGGCAGGTCTAGTACCATCAACATAGTGATAATAAATTTACCTTAGATGATGCATATGGTCCTTTCTCTCCTTTGATAAAATTCTTACATCATCTAAATATACTATTACCCTAAGAAATGTGGCATGGGCGTTAATTAATATAAATGGTATTTTTCTATATGCATATGTGGCCCATTTCTTTTTAAAAGTGTTTTTTTATTTGATCATCATTTGCTACTAACTTGGTTGTAATGTGAAAATCCATCTAGTAGATACAACATTTCATAATCTAAAACACACTAGAGGATCTATTCCAAGGGTGGAATAGGATAGTTATATTTATCTGATGTTTTGTTCAATTTTTTTAAATTAATGTGAATCCTAATTTATTTATTTGTCTTCCTAATATGCACTATAATGAATACCCATTAGGAATGTTGAATGGGAAATATTATGTTCTCCTCCAACAATATATCAGGTTCTTTTATAATTTGTTGTTCCATCATTGAATGCATATTTCACATTTTTTGTTGAACATACTTCACATTTTTCTTGAGTGGTATCACATGATAAATTATTTTAGTGTAAAAGGTCTTTAAATCATTGTAATTCCAAATAAAAATATATTTATATTCCTTGAAAAAAAAAAAGGTGCACATCTAGATTAATACTTTGTGGTTATTATATAGTATGAAGACTAATTACCTCATATGGCATCCAAGAGTTGTTAATTTTATATTTTGTTACACCTTTGAATTTATATTTTAAATCATAATATGTCTCCATTCAAACCAAATATGTAAGAACTATGTTCTCTCTCTTTGGTTTAGCATTAAGAGATAATGTATTAATTTGATCTTCATGTTGATTTTCATCGATGATTGATCCCTAAAAGTATATTTTTATGTAAGGAATTCCAAAATCTAAGCATCATCATAAAAAACACTCCAATTTATAATATTGTTTGGTACTAAAGGCTTGAAAATCAATTCAACAAAAATTTTGTCAAGAGAAAAAAAAAAATATAAATAAAAATAAAAATAAAAATAAAAAATTGATGATATCAATCTAGAGTGTACGTCTAAAAGTAAATCATCATCTATTTTTAAAGTCGTCTAAAAGTAAATCATCATCTATTTTTTGACTTTAATATATAGACATAATAGTGAATGCATCCAAATTAGAAATAAAATTCCATGACTCATATCTGTAATTCTTAAAGTGATTCAAAACACAATGAATTGAATTTCTTACGTACTTGTTAACTATTTACGAATTCCTTATTACCTTGGGTTGTTAACATCTAAAATAGTCACTTTTTAAAGATATTTTATTTAGTGATGTTACCTATGCATTGGAACTCAAAGTGACAAGCCTTCATATATTTTTTCCCTAAGGATCTTTAAAAATTCATCTAGCCCTTGCACTGTCATTTGTCTTGGAGTCATCGATGAACAAAGACCAAAAAATTGTGTTTACATCTAAATTTGATAAATCCAAAAATGAATTTATACATGAGTTTACATAAAATCCATAACTTTCTATAGAAATTTGAGTTGAACGAGGATTTCAAATTGATTGTACGCATCTACAAAAGGTGTAGAGTTAGTAGTAAAATTTCTAAAAACCTAAGTTAGAGAACATGATAGGTTCATTTACATATTCAAATATGTAACCATGTGCGTCATATGTCTCACTCTTTCTACTTTACTTTTATCATTCTTTCCATTGTATGGTAGAGAAAGATGTGAATAATCTATTGAAAATTTACCCATTTAACTTTTCAGACCACTCCATACCTAATAACAGACCATATGACTAATGAATATCGACAACCAATATGTTTATAATATAATGAATGTTCTTTCCATTGTATGGTAGACAAAGATGTGAATAATCTATTGAAAATTTACCCATTTAACTTTTCAGACCACTCCATACCTAATAACAGACCATATGACTAATGAATATCGACAACCAATATGTTTATAATATAATGAATGTTTAGATTAGAGGAAATTTAGATAAGCACCCCTTTTAATTCACCTAGAACTCTAACATTTAAGTGGTCTAGTTGAACAAACTGAGTGGTTGATTTACTAGGTTCTATTTTAAAAATTTTACAAACTGAATATAGCATAACTTTAGAGGATGCCACATAATTAACCAAACAGTTATGCACATTTTGTTTTAAATTTTTAAATGCTAAAAAGAATAGTGGGGTACTTAAAATATATTTCCCCCTATTATTGAAACACTTATATTTGATTTGTTTTATTACAAAGAAACTTGAGCATATATACCTATATTTGTTTCTCTAATAGGTGAATTATTATTTTATGAATGGTTACCAAGTACTTGCAACAAATTTTTCTTCTAGATGATTCAAAAAGTGAAATATTTTTTCTTGTTTTCTTTCCGTCCTCCATCAAATCATATTCTAAACTATTTGTAATTACACTGGATTCATCTATATTGGAAATTTTTTTGTTACTAGAATAATTTTTATGCACAGTTCAGAAAGTAGAAGGAGATGAGAGATGACCTTTGATTTACTTTTGCATAATGAAAACTTCATTTAGCTCATCTTTATTGTTGCCAACATGGTGCTACTCAGGTTGGAATTGATGTCAACAAGTCATTATGCTTATGCATGATGATCATGGGATTGCAAAGGATGTTGTACAGGAGCTTTTGATGATGGTTTTATTTTTTCAGAGGAGTTGTAGGAGGATTCAAAGCTTGGACAAACTTTGGATGTTCCTGGAAAGGTGATGTAGAAATTTGGAAGAGTTTTGAGCAAAGCACCTATAATTTTCCTCAAATTAGCACATCTTTGCAGGGAAGCTAACTAGCATAGAGTAATGATTCATCTTCTTCGTTGTGTACTCATTTTTTCCATGCAATGATCATCCCAAGGAACTAGGTTTATCCCCGCGATGATGCCTATAGGTGAAGTAAATTAAAAAAACCATGGACCAAAAAATCAAATTTCCAAAGGAATTCATATGATTCAGGGTAATCAAAGTCTATTTGATCTAGTCAACAAAATCCATCAACAAACCAATGGTTTTTCCTGTGGTAATCATGAGATGGAGAGGCTATAAATAACCAAGAAGATATGTCAAATGGTCTGCACTAGGAAGATTTTCTTCTTGACTATGGCATCAATGAACTTCATATGCATTTGGTAAATGTTTTCATTTGTTCGAGAATGGATGTAAGGAAGTGTGAATGACCATTTTCCTTGGACAAACTAGTATTGTGTTTATTCTTTGCAGTTGAGCTTAGGATTTAACATGTTCTAATTTAAAGTGTTAGTGCTATGTCCATAAGTGTCAAACTATTGTAGTATTTATTTCACTAGTGTGCAAGGGCCCATATATAAATGAGAATTAAGTGATATAAAGAAAAGAAGGGTTCAGAGATTTGATGGTTTGGTTTTGAGATCATTATTTGACCTGTTATGAATAAGTATTCTTTGGAATATCATTATAGTTTTGGATCGATTGAATATCATTGAACCCTTTATAGTTCTGATTGACAATACTTTTGAAAACATTTTTTAATTGTCGGAGGTTCTTTTAGATTTTTCAATGAACATGCACCATAAAATAGTTGTTATATTTTATGTTGTGCGATTAACACTCCTTAGATCTATCTAGTACAACTGCAGGAGATGAAGCATCAGGTTGAGATCAATGTCCATATGAGCATGGTTGATAGAGGTTTATGGCATATTCTTGTATAACTAATCTGCCTTATATTGTTTTGTAGAGACTGCCCTAAGGATTTTTGCAAAGATTAGAAACAATTGTTGATTGGTTTTCATGTTTATATACATTGATGTTGGTGATTTTTATCTATGATCTTGTATGCCTAATGATTTTATTTGTTTCTTTTATAATGGAGAAGGGCTTGTATTGACAAATTTATGGCAATGTTTGCATGCTAATGTACTTGTTGTAGGGGTTTGAGAGCCATAAGTGAATGCACTTGGTATTGTTTGCAACCATAGATCGTTGTATGCAAACATAAACACCTTTTTCACAAAATTAAGGGCGAAAGTTTTATATGTCAGAGTTTTGGGTGTGCTTATATTGAGTTAAGGGGTGTGTCTTGAAAAACGATTGTATGCAGTATTGAAGGTAGATTGTTCTTAGTGGTTGATATACTCTTTGGCTTGATTAATAAATATAATGGTTAGTGAATTTTGCAGGGATTAGAGATTGAGCATAGGTGTGCTTGATTTTTAGTGAAAAAGCATCATTAATATGTATGGTTTATGGTAGAGTGCAAGGATTGTCTTTGCATACCTTTGACAAACCCGTAATCAACTACACACCATTGTTATAAGATTTTTGTTGTAGATATCCTTGAGGAAAGGAGTAGTGGCATAAGTTGGGTGACTGAGGTAACGAATTTTGGTTGCAGGAAAGGCTTCACTAGATATATACTTCTCTTATTTTATTGTATAGTGCTACCATTGAATCATATCTTCTACATGTCATTGAAGAGATGAATTAATTGTTGTTTTTCTTATGGGTCTTCAAAGTGTTATGATTTTTTTATTTCTTTACAGAGAAAGGGTGGTTAAATATTTTCTCTTTTGTGTGAGTCAAATTTTTGGTGGATTTATTACCTTGGTGAGAAGATTGGTAACCAAAGAGAGAATTAGATTTTGTATGAATGTGTATGTGGGCCTAGTTTGAAACATTTTGATGAAATGTGGCCTACCATATCTGAGATTATTATATGTGGTCCCAATGTGAAAGATTTTGAAATGAGGATCACAAGCAGTTTGAAGGTTGGAGCCTTCAGTAAGGAAGTTGTGGCTTCCTTTCAGTAGTAGGTGGGGAATTTATTTGAGGTAGTGGTCTCTAGCAGGTAGGATCCTGCACATTAATAGAAGCCTGCACCAATGCAAGATGTAAAAGAAATATTTTTTAATAATAATAAAAGATGAAGTATAAAACAACAATGGTGGTTTTTCCCAATTGGGTTTTCCACCTAAAAATCAAGTGTCTCTATGTGATGATGTGCATACTAATCTATTGATGTGCTCTTATGAATCATATGTTTTTATATGACGCTCATAGTTTACATATATTATATTCTTATGCTTAATTTAATTGTCAATTAATATTGTAAAGAAAGGTAAAATTTGATAATTGTACGAAATATTGATTCACACCCACCCTCAGTGTTGCTAACAATTGGTATCAGAGCCAGGTCCTTCAAGAAATAGCTTAATCGCTAGAAGGAAGATTCAGTAAAATGAGCATGCAGGATGAAGTCTTCTCAACCAAGCCACATATATCAATGGAACAAATTTCACATTTTGGAAAATTAAAATGAGGTCTTATTTGAGATCCCTTGGACCTGATGTATGGGAAGCAGTATAAATTGGGTAAAAATGCCCTGACTCTATCCCAACAGATGATGCAGGTAATAAACAATATGAAAACAATGCCAAAGTTATTAATGTTATTCAAGGAGTTCTTACGAAATGAAAATTTATGAAGGTAATGCAGTATGAAACCACAAAGGAAATGTGGGACAAATCAGTAAACTACTATGAAGGGGATACAAAGGTAAAAATTGCTAAGTTACAATATTATAGCATTCAGTATGAAACTCTTAAAATGCATGAAGATGAAAGCGTTACCAATTTTTTCCTTGAAGTAAATGAAGTAGTAAATACTATGAAGGGTCTTGGTGATAAGTTTGATGACTCTACGATTGTTAAGAAGATATTAAGGTCGCTAACTCCCAAGTTCAATGCCAATGTGTCAACGATTAAGGAAATGCAGGACTTAAGATAGCTATCCCTAGAAAGGCTCCATGGGATTTTGACATCCTATGAAATGAGGAAAAAATGGTACCAAACAGAAGTTAGAGAAGTCACCTCCAAAGCTACATGAAAGCTACAAGCAAAGGAAAACAAAAAAAGAGCCTGAAAAAACCATCTACATATCAGATGAAGAGGAAAACTTCATCAGGAAGCTACAAATAGGAACCAAAAATTTCAAAGGTAAGCTCCCATTTATATTTTTTTCCTGTGGAACAGTTGGTTGCTATGCTACTAAATGTCCATACAAAGACAGTGTTGAAAAGGGAAAGAACATTTCTAAGAAAAATGCCAAAAGGAATTTCACTAAAAATAAGAGTTTTTATTCCCATGAAGATAGTGAATGTTCATCTGATGATGAAGATAATGACTCTAGATCTAATCCTGAATAGAAAATCCTTATGGCTTTTGATGATCAACTAGTAGGTGAATCAAATAATTGTGACTCAAATGATTTGATGGATGCAATGAAAGAGATTAACATGATGAGAAATATAAACAAAGACCAAGAAAAGGAAATCAAAATATATAAAGAGAATAGATTTCCTAAAGAAATGACCCAGTTAAAGGTTTTTCTAGAAGAGGCTAAAAGAGTAGAGGAAGTACTAAGGAAACAACTGCAAGAGAAAGAAAGGCATTGTGAGAAATTGGAATCAGAAACTGTAAGACTAAGGAAAGAGCTTGTGTTAGGTCCCTATAATACTAGTGTATCCCTATATGTTATTGTTGTGCCCCATGTATCCCCCATATTGTTATTGTTGTGCCCCATAGAAGCCCACTATTGTTATTATTGTGCCCTTGCACTATTATTGTTATGTAGGCCCTGATTATATTGTAACCCTTTAGATTCCTATATATACCAAGGATGTATTGTCATTTGTATCATCCAACAATTGTTTATTTATGTGATGTAAAAGTAGGTTCCCCCCTATACGGGGCTTATTTTCAAGTCTTTGATCTATATTTTATTATGTTTTGTGATCTGGTACATACATTTGGTGTCAGAGCTTTGGATCCTAGGATTTCGCTGCTTCAAATAGGCCATCTTTGAATTTTAGCTATAACTTTTTTTATGAAAGGTTGAAGAAACTAAAATTTTGACCACATATAGTGGAAATTTTTATGAACATCATGTAAAATTTTCAGATCCGTATTCTCTATATTCTTGGAGAAATAATTCAAGGAATTTAGGGTTTTTGTATGATCCATAATTCTATCTCAAATAGGTGTCTCGGGGAAAATCATAATAACTTTTGTTTTAGGAATCCAAATTGAATTTTGTAAAAACTAGCTCAAATTGCATAGGAATTAGTTTATTGGGTATTATTTTTAGGGCCTAAGGTTGAAAAAATTACATGTGGAATTTTGTACAAGTTCACTCTACTAAATTAGTCCATAAGCAGGTCATCTTGTGAGAGTTGGGCTAACTTTATATTTAAGAGTTTAATCTCGATCTAAATGGTTGGGTTAAAAATAGGACACATAGGGTTACTACAAGACGTGATTTTAGACCTTGGAAGGCCAAAATCACAAAGAAACAATAGTTTCAATATTAGCTTGTCAACAAGCTCAAAATCAAGCTCTAAAAGGTGTATATTTTTAAATTTGCATAACTTTTGTTTAAAAAATCAATTTGAAGTGATTCAAAGGGAATAGTGAAGCACAAATATCATTAATTTGTTCCAAAATTCCTCCCAGATAAAAAAATTATACACCCATTAAGCCCTTAGAATGCTCTACTTTGACACATGAAGAGGAAGAAATGCAACATGATAATTCAAAATTGCAGAAATAAGAGTGAATAATATCACTCTCACAAAGAGAAATGAATGTTAAGATATATAGTTTAGAAGAAAAAATAAAATAATACATGAATGTCAATATGGATGGTAATTTTATGCAACCATCTCACAAATAGATAGATCAACAACTTAAAAATTATCCTCTTCGAGGGGGAATCTTCTTTTACATTACATAAATGAACAATTCTTGGATGATTCAAATGAAAAAACCTCCTTTCTATTTATAGGAGTCTAAGGGGCCACAATATAATCAGAGCCTACATAATAATAATAATGTAAGGGCACAACAATAAGAATAGTGGCCTTCTATCGGGCAAAATAATAACAATATGGGGACTACATGGGCACAACAATAACAATAAGGGGGCTACACTACAATAACAATATGGGGCTACACTAGTATTATAGGGACCTAACATGCCCCTATCCTTCAAAAAAGGGTTGTCCTAAACGCTTGAGTAGTTATGTATGCTTTTGTATAAAATTCTCATCCTCCCATGTGGAATCTTCAGCGGGTAATTTTTTCCACTTGATGAGATACTCAGAAATTGAACGATTTCGTAGCGATCGAGTTCTTATTTCTGTGACTGCTTTAGGTTCCAATATGATTTTTCCTTCCTCGTCAAGTTTTGGCAATATTGTTTTAACTGGAAGCTTGTCACCTATAACCTTCTTTAAACATGAAACATGGAAAACTGGGTGCACTCGGGAAGATGCGAGAAGCTCCAATTTGTATGCCATAGTACCAATCTTTTGCAACACCTTGTAAGGACAATAGTACTTTGGTGATATATTATTATCCTTGTTAGCCTGCTTGAGGGACATTTGTTTGTATGGTTGTAACCGTAAAAATACCCAGTCGTCTACATCAAAGCTTCTTTCACTGCAATGTTGATCTTCCTATTGTTTCATTTGATTATGTACCAAAGTGAGGTTATCCTTTAAGAGTTGGAGAACTTGTTGTTGATGCTCGATGTGATCTTCCACTACTTGAACCTTAGAATTTTCTCTTAAAGATGATGTGACGGAAGGTGGGTGAGATCCATAAAGTCCCATAAATGGGATCATTTTTTCTTTCGTATGGAAGGAAGTGATATACCACCATTCAGCCAGAGGTAACCACTTGACCTAGTGTGTTTACTTGACAGATACAAAGAAAATAAGATATGCTTCCAAACATTTGTTTACTATCTCAGTTTTAACATCAGATTGAGGATGATAAGATGAGCTATGATCCAATTGAGTACCCAGGCAAGAAAATGATTTCATCCAAAAATATCCACTAAAAATAGGATCTATGTCACTTATGATAATATTTGGGTTTCCATGTAGCTTTTGAATTGTTTCAATAAATGCAGTAGAAATTATACTGGCTTTAATTGGATGAGATGATGCACAAAAGTCTGCATACTTGGTAAGTTTATCAATTACCACCATGATGACACTATTTCCTTTGGACTTGGGTAAACTTGTGATAAAATCCACTGAAACCTCCTCCCAACGTTGACTTGGAATAGATAAAGGTTGTAACAGACCTAGGTTCTTAATTCCCTCAACTTTATTTTGTTGGAAAACCAAACATTCCGCCACAAACTTTTGAATATCAGATTTAAGGCCATCCCAAAAAAATCCTTCTTGACCCTGTGGTAAGTTTTTAAAAATCCTGAGGGCCCTCCTAAGGGAGAGGTGTGCAATTTCAAAAGAATCTTTTGTTTGAGTTGGGAATTCTTACAAATATATAAGCGATCTTTGTACCATAATGAATCATTTTTCCAGCTAAATGTATCATATGTACTTTGATCTCGCTGCAAATTTTGAATGAGTGTCCATTCTTCCATTTATCCCTTTCTTCAGTTATCCAATCTGGTTGGATAATAGAAATGGCACAAAGGAATGCTTCCACATCCTCATCCTTTCTTGAGAGTGCATCTGCAACAACATTTTACTTCCCTTTTTTTTATGATTTCAAAGTCATAACCCAACATTTTTGTGACCCATTGTTGTTGCTCTTCTAAAGATAATCTTTGTTCCAGAAAATATTTAAGACTATCATGATATGTTTTTACCTTAAATCGTCTTCCCGTTAGGTAAGTTCTTCATTTCTTTAGTGCATGTAGTATTGCCAACATTTCCTTCACATAAATAGGTTTGTGTAAATACTTCCCTTTGATTGGATGACTTTCAAAAGAAACGGGTCTTCCTTCTTGCATTAAAATAGCACCAATTTCATTTTCTGAGGCATCGCATTCCAAAATAAAGGTTTTTGTGAAGTCTAGTGTAGCTAAGACCAGTGTTTGGCACATTGCCTCTTTAAGATGTTAAAAGGCATTAGTTGCTTTTGGAATCCAAGAAAATGCATCTTTCTTTAGTAATGTTGTTAAAGGTGCTGCTATTCTCCCAAAATTCTTAACAAACTTGTGATAATACCTTGTGAACCTGAGAAATCCTCGCAAATGCTTTATGGTTGTGGGGATTTTCCATTCCTTAATGGATTTAATTTTGTTAGAGTCTACCTTAACACTCTTATGAGATACAATATGACCCAAATATTCCACCTCCTTTAGTCCAAAGAAACATTTAAAGGTTTTTTCATATAATTGTTTCTCCTCCACTAGTTTGAGCACCCTGTCAACATGTTGAACATGATCCTTCCAAGACTTGTTGTAGATTATTATATCATCAAAAAATACTAACACAATTTTTTTAAGAAGAGGTTTGAAAATGGAATTCATCAAACCTTGAAATGTAGAAGGTGCATTGGTAAGACCAAATGGCATGACCAAAATTCATAATGACTCTCATGAGTCCTAAACGTTGTTTTCAGAAAGTCTTCAATCTTCATTCTAGTTTGATGATATCCTGAACGAAAATCCAAATTGGTGAAGTAAATTGCTCCATGTAATTCATTCAATAATTCATCAATGACAGGAATGGAAAATTTACCTTTAATAGTGAGCTTGTTCAGCTCCCTATAATCCAAACACATGCACCATGATCCATCCTTCTTGTGCGTTCAATTTCACTTTTTTGGGCATAGGGATATCTGTAAGGCCTAATGTTTGGAGGAACACTTCTTGGAATCAAATCAATAGCATGATAATGATCATGAATAGGTGGGAGGCCTTTGGGACTCTCAAATAGCTTGGAATGATTGTCCAAGACTTTTTGGAGATTTGGAGAAATAGATGATTTCGATATTTGAACCTCTAGTGAGCATAATTGTGCAATTATGCCCCGTTGTTATTTCTTTAGAAGCTTTGTCATGTTATTAGATATAATTATCTTTCTTGGTTTCCTTGCGATACCCCTTAATTCAACTTCCATTCCTTCCCCAAAAAAAATCAAGAAAAATTCTTGAAAATTAAAAGCTATCATACCCAAAGATTGTAACCATTGGACTCTTAGTACAACATTAGCACCACCCATTGGAATGGAGAGCATTGGACTATTCAATACATATTCCACCATAGTTATCTTGATATTATGGCACTTTACAAAGCAATTTATAGTTCCTCCATTTGCAACCATCACTTGACACGCTGGTGTTGGGTATAGGTAGCAATTCAATTGAATAGGTGATCAATTTTAAGCTCAAAAATGAAAGTTCTCAGAACTTCTTGAAACCAGTTCCAAATCGAAGGGCTCACCGTTATGAATCCAACGCAACTTGAATCACTCAAAACCGATATCGTATTCTCTCGATATTGCGTTCTGATCATTTTCCCATACAGGCAAAAAAATTGCAGGTACGTTGACTGTGCAATTTGTACGCTGACTGGGCAGGTTGACTGTACATATTGGACCAATGGAAGATTGACCCTCAGCAGAAGATTTGAGGCACTCTAGGTGGACCCTTTCCGATGGACCCAACATGACCACAACAAGGAGATTAAGGCGCTCGGCGGAGGAACTGATATGTGGGGACCAGCCCCAGGACCACTGGACCTCATGTGACCCTAGCGCAAAAAGAAGGGGCCTGGTGGGAAGGGCGAGCAGTTATCCCAACCCTTGGCCCTGTGGCACCCATGTAACCACTCACCCAAGTTTTAAGGATCCTGACCGGTGAGAGCGGGTGTTAAGGCCCAGCCCTCGACCCCATGCGTCCATATGGCCTAGTTTTTCGATCTCAAGGTGTTAGAGGCTAATTTAAAGGTCCAACAGAATGCGCTTGCAGAGGGTGAAATTTTCACTCCGTTAGCGACTTTCAGGGTGGAATTGTAGGACAGTTAGCCAAAAGGGTGAATTTCTAGGATGGTTAACATTCAAGTTGATGAGAGAGCTTGGAAGCTCATAACTTTTTAAGTTTTTATCCAAATTGAGCTCAGAAAGAGGCTTCTTAGGGGTTTTTGGATGTTCTAAATCCATTGGTAACCTCTAATTTCTTATTTGAGCACATCTATAGGGTATTTTTGCAGGTTTGAGACTAAAGGTGTATGGATCAGTCAGGGTTTGGAAGCAGTTCTGGAAAGTATTTGGGCATGGAGAAGACCTTGTAGGGGTATTCTCACTTCCAGAAGGCTACTGTAGTAGCTGTAACTAGTAGGGTTCAGTTCAAGTTCAACTTCTCTTAACATGAAGTTTTTATTATGTGCTTCAATGTGGAATTGAAGTGTTCACATGTTGTTTTTAGCTCATTTCAGTTGAAGTATATCATCTTTGTAGGAGATGTTTTGAGTTGTTGTTGTTGTGAAAGTTCTTTGTAGGAGAACATTACCTTGTAGGGGTAATATCCACATATTTACCTACAGCAAATGTTTATGTACTTCATTGATACTGAATATATGAGTGTTCTAGAGATGTATCCTAGGAGGGGTTGCTCTTCATTATGCCTTCATGGATTATGTGTGTTATGTTCATTATGTTTAGTTACATATGAAGACTAATTTATTTTTGAAGAGACATTGAATAAATTTGTTGTTTCAAGACTCATTTGTAACCTTGCAAAGCGTTGACACTGTCCTAAGTTTTGTTTTATTTTATTTTGGAAAAGAGGAAGAAATCACCTAATCCAATTTCAGATCATCAATTCCTTGGCTATATTACAATGAATAAAATTAGGGGTACTACTTGAATCAATCAACGATATTACCTTTTTCTTCTTGATGTGTCCTTTTATCTTGAGAGTTTGAGGAGTGGTAATTCCTACCAATGCATTACAAGATATGGTCAGATTCATTTCTTCTTTTTCTAGGGTTGGTTCTTGGTGTATATCCTCTTGTTTTCAATTTTCTTGTTCATTTTCTTCCTCCTCTTCACAATCTATGTAAAATAATTTCTTCTCCGCACACTTATGACCTTTAGTGTATTTTCTATCACAACTGTAGAAAATCTCTTTTGCTATTTTTTCTTCCAATTTTTGTAGTGTCAACCTTGTAGGTTGTGGAAGGTTAGGGGCAGCAACACTTCCATATTTATAGTTGTGAGTGGTAGGCTTCCTTGTTGCCATAATTTTGCTTTCAATTTTTCTTTCCAACCTGAATGCCTTCTCCAATGAATCAGGTTCCCAAAGGCGAACCTCATGTTGGATGTTATCCTTTAAAGTCCCTATGAACACATCAATCTTATGCTCCTCTGGAATATCATTTACCCTTATATTCAATTTTTGGAAGTCCTCAATGTGCTCTTCCATTGAACCCTTTTGTTTGAGATCTATCAATTGGCTAAAGAAGGTGTTGCTCTTTATATCCTCATAATTTGCTATCATTTCCTTCGTAAAAATTGACCAAGTGACAAGTGATTTACGAGAAAAAATCCAGCGATACCATACCAACTGATTAGGTTCTAAATATAAAATTGTAATGCGTACCTTTTGTGTGTGTTGCACATTATGAAGATCAAAGTATTGCTCCATTAGTAGTATCCATGTTACCGGATCCTTGCCATCAAACTTCCTCATATCGATCTTTGGAATATGGTGGATCTTCAATCCAATGTTAGAGTCTATGAAATCATGATTAACATTTCTTTTTTTTTCATCATTAGTTTCATCTAATACATTTTCATCATTAGGAAGCATTTCTTGGAACAACTTTGTCAAACCTTCCTTCAAACCTTCCATGTCTACTTTTAAACCATTCAAATCTTTCATGTTGTCTTTAATGTTTTCTTCTATGTCATCCTTTAAACCTTCCATGTCTAATTTGAAACTATTCTTCAAACCATCCATCTTAGCTTCCATTTCATTTTTGGTTACTCTTTGTGAGAGCGAAATTTGTTGTACTTGGTCTCATAATTTTGATATATCATGTTGCATTTCTTCTTCTCTTCATGCGTCATAGTAGAGATTTCTAGTTGCTTACTAGGTGTTTCCATTTTCTTGCTTCGAGGCATTTTGAAATCAAACAATCATTTCTATGCTTCACTATGCCCTTTATATCACTTCAAACTGATTTTTCAAACAAAAGTTATGTAATTTAAAAAAACACATTTTTCTTGTTTTTAGAAGCTCGATCTTGAAACAATTGTAACTCTATAATTTCAAATCTCTAAGTTCTAAACTTTCTTGTTGTGGTAGCGCTCTGAGTCCTCTTTCCAACCCCACACATCTCATCAAGATTGGATTCTTCAAGAAAGAGTTATGCCAAATCTGCCACGATGACTTGATTATGGATTGATTTAGTAGAGAAAAGTTGTACAAGATGCCACATGTCCTTGTTTCAACCTTTGGCCCTAAAATTCCTACACGGAAAACTATAGTATGTGCACTTTCAACCATTTTTTATAGAATTCAAATCTGATTCCTGAAACAAAAGTTATGATGATTTTCCCTAGGTCACCTGTTTGAGACAAAATTTTGGAGCCTGCAAAAACCCTAACTTCCTCAGAGCATATCTCTGAAAATATAGCGAACCAAGATCTGAAATTTTTACATGAAGTTCTCTGAGATTTTGGCTCCACATGGTAAACATTTCAGCTTTTGAAGCCTTGTATAAAAAAAATTATAGCGAAAATTCCAAGATGGTTTGTTTGAAAAAGTGAAACCCTAGAATCCAAACCTCTGATATCAAATGTTATGCAACCAATGCAAAAATAGATAGATCAACGACTTAAAAATTAGCTTCTTTGATGGGGAAACATATTTTCCATTACATAAATGAACAATTCCCTAATGATTCAAATGAAAAAACCTCCTTTCTATATAGAGGATTCTAAGGGGTCACAATATAATCAAAGCCTACATAACAATAATAATGTAAGGGCACAACAATAACAATAGTGGGCTTTTATGAGGCACAATAATAACAATATGGGGACTACATGGGCACAAAAATAACAATAAGGGGGCTACACTACAATAACAATAAGGTTCTACACTAGTATTATAGGGACCTAACAGTTTAGAAGCAAAAATAAAATAAGGCATGGTAGGGTTGGCAGAGTTGCTACAATAAATGCTTCCTGATGGAGATAAGGTAGTCCATGAAAATCATGATGAGTACAAAAGGAATGTGAATCATGATTTTAGAGAATCTAACTTTGAGTTGAATACCCACCACGTTCTAAAAATCTATATGAGTAAGTTTGATGGAAAGCATCTGCTAACATGGATATTATAGATGGAGCAATTCTTTGATCTACATGATGTGCCACACACACAATAGGTATGCATTGAAATATTTACATTTAGAACCTAATCAATTTGTGTGGTATCGATGGATTTCTTCTCGTAAATCAATTATCACATGGATAATATTTTGGAGTAGTTGGTAACACATTGTGAGGATACAAAAAGCAATACCTTCTTTAGTTAATTGATAAATCTCAAACAAAAGGGTTCAATATCGGAACACATTAAATACTTCCAAAGATTTAATATCAAGGTAAATGATATTCCAAAGAAACATATGATTGATGTCTTCATAGGGAATTTAAAGGATAACATCCAACATTAGTTTAACCTAATTCATTGGAAAATGCATTCAAGGTGGCAAGAAAAGTTGAAAGAAAAATTATGGCAACAAGGAGGTATACCACTCACAACTATAAAGATGGAAGTGTTGTTGCTCCTAGCCTCCCACAACCTATAAGATTGACACCACAACAAATGGAGGATAAAAGAGCAAAAGGGATTTGTTACAGTTTTGATAACAAATACACTAAAAGTCATAAGTGTGCTGAGAAGAAATTATTTTACATAAATGGTAAAGAAGGGGAAGAAAAGGAACAAGAAACATCAAAAGAAGAGGATATACATCAGGAACCAACCCCATAAAAAAAAAAAGAAATGAAGTTGACCATATCATGTAATGAATTGGCAGGAATTACCACTCTTCAAACTCTCAAGATATAAGGATATATCAAGAAGAAAAAGGTAATAGTGCTTATTGATTCGGGTGGTACCCATAATTTTATTCATTGTAAGATAGCCAAGGAATTGAATTGCTTTCTATATCCAGCACTAAATTTTTAAGTGATAGCAAATAATAACACCTCTAATAACATTATTGAAGAAAGATGCATTTTTTTGGACTTCAGAAACAATTAAGGACTTTGAACATCTTAAAGAAGAAATGTGTCAAGCTTCGGTCTTAGCTATGCCAGACTTCACAAAAACCTTTATTGTGGAATGTGATTCCTCGGGAAATGGAATTGGTGATGTTTCAGAGCAAGAAGGAAGACCCATTTCTTTTGAAATTCATCCAATCAAGGGAAAGTATTTACGCAAACTTATTTATGAGAAGGAAATTTTGGCAATACTACATGCCCTGAAGCGAACACAGTTCAAGTCAAAAAGATATCATGATAGTCTTAAATATTTTTTGGAACAAAGATTATCTTCAAAAGAGAAGAAAAAATGGGTCACAAAGATGTTGGGTCATGATTTTGAAATCATTTACAAAAAATGGAAGCAAAATATTGTTGCAAATGCACTCTCAAAAAAAGATGAGGATGTGGAAGCATTGTTTTGTGTCATTTCTATTATCTAACCGAATTGGATAACTAAAGCAATGGATGAATGGAAGAATGACAAATAGGTGTGGACACTCATTCAAAAGTTGCAACAAGATCACAATACATCTGATACATTTATCTGGAAAAATGATTCATTATGGTACAAAGATCGCTTATATCTATGTAAGAACTCCCAACTCAAACAAAATATTCTTTTGGAATTGCATGCATCTCCTTTAGGAGGGAACTCATGATTTTTAAAAACTTATCACAGGGTCAAGAAGGATTTGTTTTCGGATGGTCTTAAATTTGATATTCCTAAGTTTGTGGTAGAATGTTTGGTTTTCCAACAAAATAAAGTTGAGACAATTAAGACCTCGGGTCTATTACAACCTTTAGTCATTCCAAGTCAACGTTGGGAGGAGGTATCAATGGATCTTATCACATGTTTACCCAAGTATGAAGGAAAGAGTGTCATCATGGTGGTAGTTGATAGAATTGCCAATTATGCACACTTGTGTGTACTATTTCGTCATTTCAAATCCAATACAGTTGCTACGTAATTTATGGAAACAATTCAAAAGCTACATGGAAACCCAAAGATTAGTATAGGTGAAGAGATCCCATTTTCACTGGAAATTTTTTGACATAATTATTTTATTGTCTTGGTACTCAATTAGCTCATAGCTCATATTATCATCCTCAATCTGACGGGAAAACTGAGATAGTGAACAAAAGTTTGGAATGATATCGTTGTTTCTTTATACTTGGTAAAGAAACATAATGGGTCAAGTAGCTACCTCTGGAAACATGGTGGTATAACGCTTCCATGCCGCAATAAAAATGACCCAATTAATGGCACTTTATGGATATCATCCACCATCCACCACTTCGACTTTAAGAGAAAATTCTAAGGTTCAAGCAGTGGAAGACCACATCGAGCATCAAAAACAAGTTATCCAACTCTTAAAGGATAACCTAACTTTGGCGTAGAATCAAATGAAAAAGAGGTAGATCAGCATCGTAGTGAAAGAATTTTTGATGTGGGCGATTGGGCATTTTTACGGCTACAATCGTACAAACAAATGTCCCTTAAGCAAGCTAAGCATTATAATAAATTATCACCTAAGTACCTTGGTCATTACAAGGTGTTGCAAAATATTAGTACTATGGCATACAAATTGGAGTTTCCTACATCTTTCCGAGTACATCCAATCTTCCATGTTTCATGCTTAAAGAAGGTTATAGATGACAAGCTTCTAGTTCAGACAATATTGCAAGAACTTTACAAGGAAGGAAAAATCATATTGGAGCAGAAGCAGTCATGGAAAAAAGAACCTGACAGCTATGAAATAGATCAATTTCATAGTATCTCATTAAGTGGAAGAATTTACCCATTGAAGATTCCACATGGGGGGATGATAATTTTATACAAAAGCATCCAGAACTACTCAAGGATTGAGGACAACACTTTTTTGAAGGAGAGGGGAATGTGAGGTTCCTATAATACTAGTGTAGCCCCATAGTATTATTGTTGTCCCCCATAAAAGTTCACTATTGTTATTGTTGTGCCCTTACATTATTATTTTTATCTAGGCCCTGATTGTATTGTAACCCTTTATGCTCATATATATACCAAGGAGGTCATGTCATTTGTATCATCCAAGAATCATTTATTTATGTGATGTAAAAGAAGGTTTCCCTCTCGAAGAGGCTTATTTTCAAGTCATTGATCTATCTTTTGTTTTGTTTTGTGATTTGGTACATAACAACTTGAATAATAAATGGCTCAACTAAACCTAAATATAAAACTTGCAAAGGGATTTGAAACATTAGAGAAGATTATCAATGATCATCGTTCTTTGTTAATCAAGATAGGTCTTGGATACAATGTAGATCATAATCAAAATAGCAGACTTAGATCCTATGATGTCAATAATCACATGTCCAAAGGTTTATGCCAATGTCATAAAGAGAATCAATGGTCAAGGAAACAAGGCTCAACAAAATCAGGATGAATCAAGCCACACAAAATTAAAACAAAGGAGGCAACCAATATCGAAGAAGAATTATTTCTATAATAAAGAGCCAAGTTATCCAAGGAAATTCTTCACTCTCGGGTACTCATATTTATTTTATGGTCATTGCAGCTTTTCTTGTCATAATTTTGGTCAGAAATCCATTCACTATGTAGCATATGAAACTATCAAGACCAAAGAAGCAAGAGCCAAGTTTAATTTAAATAAGTCAATAGAGTTCAGGAAGTCCTTTAATAATGCTTTCTCACCTCTTATGGATGCAATTGAATGCTCTATATGCAATAAATTTGGACATGAGGAAAGTGAATGCATAAACAGATTGATACCTTCTTATCTAAAGACAAAACCTCCTAAAGTTTGGAAAAGGAAAACTCCCTCTTCAAAAAAGTGTGGTTTAGCTCTATATTCTAGGGATCAAGAGAACTTGTGGCATGTTGACAGTGGCTACTCAAGAACACATAACAGGGGACAAAATAAATTTGTTTCTTTTAATGAAGTTAAGAAAGGAAATGTTTTTTTTGGTAATAATTCTTTTGCTACTATAAATGGAAAAGGATATGTGATCTTAAGAGGTAAAACCAAGGTTCAAAATTTCTTGTTTGTAGATGGCTTAAAACATAATTTGTTGAGTGTCAGTTAGATGTGCAACTAGGGACATGAAGTTATCTTCAGGTCTGTTACACAACATTTTGTCACTGTCCCTGTACTCCCCATTCCTCGATCCTAGAGGACATCTATAGCGACCCTCATCTGTTTCCCTGCCATGAAGAAAATGTCCCTACATCCCTCTTCATCTACAAAACATTTCCCTCTTTCACCATTTCCCAAGAATCTTCCTTCAAGCTCAGTCTTTAAGACCCGCGCTAGTGCTCAGTTCTTCCCCTGCGCCAATTTGCGAAGTTTAAAACTAGGACTAGCACCGAACGGCTCAAGTGAGACATTCATCACCCACGCCGACCCTCTTTTGTCAAGTTTTTAAAAATGGAGCCGAAGCTTCTAGGTCTAGAAGCTTCATGAACAGAAATTTGGTAAATGGTTGAGAAAGATAGAGCCGAGAGAGATTGTTTGGGCTCCTTTCCCCTATTAAAATGGAACAAACCAAAAGGGATAAGGCCTCTCCCACCATAAGGGGATCAATTTCCCCTCCATCAAAGCTATATAAATTCCCCATTTCACGTCCTCAGCTGGCTAATGAAAGTGCTGAAATAATCTACAAATCTTGAGAGCCACATTGAGAACCTTAGCCTTCTAGTTTGTGTGTGAAGGGAGAATAAGCTTGTTGTGTTTGGTTTGGAGCATAAGGAAAGAGGCCTTGAACTTCCATTGTGTTGAGGGTGAATCATGAGATGCTTCTAGTGGTGTTGGAACCCAGACATGCCAAAGGGAACCTGCAACGTCAAGGCTCTGGTTGTATTTCTCTTTGAAGTTTTATTAATACAACTAATGGTTTATTTCCTATATTATGTGTAATATTGCATGTGATAGCTTAAGACTCCTTGACTTTTTAAGTAGATTGAATTCGATTTTATGCTATCATGTTTGTTGTTGTCTCTTGCATGTTTGTTTTAGGTATTTGAACGAAAGGAGAAAAAGGAAGCTAGAGCAAGGAGGCAAGATCAACATCAAGTGGATTAGCGCTATAAGAGGTAGGCCCTCTTATTCGATTCTAATCTAAGGAAGTTTGCATTAGCTTGTTCTTTTTGGGGCTAGACCCACTCTTGAGCTAGAGGGATCACCTCTATCCGCAGAGGAGATTTACCTACTCCACAATTTGCTGACTCCACCGGGGTGCCATCCCTCTCTTTGGATTGTTTACATTTCATGATTTGTGTTGACTTTTGTCGTATCACTCTTTCTTTTTGGTTTTCTGTGCATCATACTGTCTGCTACCTAGAGTCTTGAATTTAGAGTGACAAGTCTGGTTTTGCTTTCTGAAAAAAAATATATTTTTTCCTTGAAATCCTCGATCAGCGTTGTTTATTTTTTGACAGTCACGTCAATCAGCGGGATTTTCTCTTCAACGGTCGCGTCGTACCCCCTTGTGGCGCTTGTTGTCAGTTAAGCATTGGCACCGATTCTTGTAGGTTAAGATCAGGGTTTCTCCTAAATCATTTCTAATGTGTCCTACCCTTATAAGCTCTGTCTCTTGGCTTGTTTGCTTGTATTCTCCCTAGCTAGATATCTTCGTTAACTTTATTTTTTTTCTTGATTGGTTTGAGTTTGCCTTGCTTGATTTTTTGAAGATTTTGGATGGTTTGTGTCCTTAAGGAATCTAGGTCATCGTCCATTCAACTATTTGTTTTCTCATCAAGTCAAGTTGTTGGTTAGCCCACCCTTTGATGTGTTAAGTCTAGCCCTATGTGAAGTTCTTTTTTAATTTTTTTCTTTGAAACCCTCGATCAGTGCTCTTTTTGGCCAAACAGTCGCACCGATCAGGCCTATCAGCGCTAGTTGTAGCCTGGCCAATCATGTCAGTCATTCTTATCAGCACTAATTTCAGCCCAAGAAGCGTGTTGGCCTCTGAGTTAAGAAAAATCAGAATTTCTCCCATTCCAATGCCAGTGTGTCTTGACCCTCAAACTCTCTTCTTCCGCCCAGAAGTGACTAGAATGCTTTGTTTGCTGGTTTTGATTGATTGATTGGCTTGAAGTTTCATTACTTGACTTTTGGAGTTTTTTGGATGGTTGCTATGACCCTAGGGCATCTAGGTCAATTATCGTTCATTTGTTTGTTTACTCATTGTGTCAAGTTTCTGATTTGTTGCTTCATTTAATCCATCTTTCAGTCACAACATCTTCATTGCTTTAGTTTTCAATTGAATGAGAGAAAGAGTCTCGTTTGTTCTCTTATTTCGAGTGTCTCTTTTCTCTTTCCAAACATAGATTACATTGCTCGGTTTTTCAATGGAAGCATTTGTGTGTTTGGTTTGTTTGGTTCAAGGAAGAAGTTGTTTTTAGTTTCATTTATCATGCTTTGGATTTGATTGATGTTTGTTTGTTTGGAATTGTGAAATTTTCATTAAAAATGCTCTATGTGAAAGATTCATTTTTCATTTTATGAAAAGAAGAACATCATTCTAGTTTACTTAAGTGAAAATATTGCATTAGTAGCGTCAACGAGAAGGTAGAATTGCATCATCATAAGCATTGGAAATGAAATGAAACTTCTTTTGTCGTTAAGAGAAGATTAAGTGCATTTAGGACATATATTAGTGAAAGATTTCATTCTTTGATTGTTATTGATTGTGTGTTCTCTATCCCTCAATTAGTGTTAACTTTCATCGAGGAAAGATTTTTTTGTCTCATATAGATGCATATAGGACTTTTCAGATTAAAGTGGTAGGGCCTTGGAATTGAAACCTAATTCAAGATCAACTGTTAAAATTTATTGAATTAACCTAAGGAAGCATTGAAACTTAACGCTCACATTTAGAGGTCTAGGCTAGATATGTGTTCCGACATCTTTAAACCTAGCAGTTGTCGTTCGTTTCGACATTAGACAACACTAGTATGGACTCGTGCTCCTCGTAACGTCGTGTATCTAAAGGGAGACCCCACTAGGTTTGCAATCCTTTATCCATAGGAAGTTGAGTCTACCACCTTGTAAACGTGATACACCGAACACAGCATTCAAGGAGATTGTCTACTCGTACTTTTCGGTTCGTCGGGAGGTATTCTGTAGTTCACAGTTACCTGGTAATCCTTTTTCCTAGATTATCCTGAGAAGTCATTTTTGCTATTTTTGACTCTTTAAATTTAAAAGATCACCGAGAACTTGTTCTTTCGAGCTCGTTAACTCCGAAAACGACTAGAGTCACCTTTCACCCTTTTCTCGACTCTTAAAATATGAAAAGGCAAAGTTTTGTTTCAGTGTCTTAAAATTAACTACCCATGAAATATTCCTGGTTAAAGTTGTCTTCCTTAGTGATTCTTTAGGGTCGTTTCCAATGACAACATTTCCATAGTCTACCAGTCAAGGATTCCCCTCAGATGGGAATCCTGGTCCTTTTCCTTCTTTTGGAAATGTTGGTGCTTCTTATATGGTAACGTTGTCCCTCCTGGGTTAACCATTGGTTTACCTATCTAGTTATTTTTTACCTCGGTGGTCCCAAGTGTCCCAAATCTTGTCCAGCCATCTCCTTCATTTGAACCAAATCACATTTATTCTAAAGTTGACTTCTCACCTTCTTCCCCTATTTCTTCATCTTCCTCTTCTACTTCGCTTGGTGAAAGTTTGAAATCTAATAACCAGGAGGCTAAGAAGAAGAAAAAGAAGTCAGATAAGCGAGAGGCCAACCATGCAGCTATTGCTCCAAATGCACCTTCTGTAGACAAACCTTTTGATCCTCCACAGAAGGTAAAATTCCCTTACAGGCTATGTAAGGGTGACCATCTCCTTCAAGATTGTCCTGGTATTCGCAGAGTCTTAGAGGTATGGTCTCAAAATCTGGATCGACCATCCCCATCAACCTCTGGAGATCATGTTGATGCTACACCCTCGGCTAGTGATGGTAAGAAGAAGGGAAAGATTAGATTCCCCTGTAGGTTATGTGAAGGAGAGCATCTTCTTCACCTTTGTCCTCTTATGGATAAAGCTTCCAAAGCTTTGGAATACCTTACAGCTCCTCAAGCCCAACTCCCTATTGGTTATTAGAGAATTTCTTCTAACCCTCTCCTAGTTGGTAACGAGATTGACTTGGATTCATCTCTTGCCCATCATACTCTCCCTGGGCGTGACTCTCCTGTGTTTGTTGCCGACTAACCATTGGTCAAAAAGAGTGTCGACTTGGCTTCACCTTCAGTTGTTCACTCTGTTCCCGAAGAGAGTAGTGATCATATTGTTCATGTTATTCTTGTCTCCATAGATTCTCATGAATCGAAGTGTGGCCCTCTCGTCCTAGTTGTCCAGGAGAGACCTATTCCTGTATAGCATGGGGGCAATCATATGATACCCCCACCAAGTAGTTTTGTCGTTTCTTTTGATTGGATTCAATTGACTGCATTCCGCCTCCCATCTTATGTGCCTTTCCAGATCATAGTACAAGCCTATAATATGGTAGTACATGGCACTATATTATATGAAGGTGTGCCTATTAGCATCATGTCTTCTACTACTTGGCAAGCTTTGGGTTCCCCACAGCTTGTGCCTATCACCCAGAATCTGTTGGCTTTCAATGGAGGAACTAGTCAGCCCTTAGGGATCCTTCCAAAGTTCCCTATTACTTTGGGAGGAAAGACCGTCTATATAGACGTGATGGTAGTCCAAGGTCCCTTAGATTTCAATCTTCTCCTTGGACACGACTATGTTTATGTCATGGGAGCTCTTGTTTCTTCGCTTTTTGGTGTGGTTTAAACAATGTAAACTTTGAAACGGGAACTATAAACTCAAAACGGGAACTTTGGCCAAAAAACCCCAAAAAAACATCAAAAACAATGCTAAAAACGAAAAGTGTGTATACTGGAATGATGTTTTTTTTTTTTTAGGTGTCAATTTTGAACGTGTTTTAAAAATGGCAGTGACTACGAAATTTACTACGAAATTTTCGTGCAAAATATAGCTTCAAAACGAAAGTGTTGATACTGGAATAATGATTATTTTTTTTAGGGTCAATTTTCAAACTTTTTAAAAAATGCTAATAAAACCAATTTTTTATGTCTCAAACAAAGTTAAATTTTAAGGAAAAAACACATTAATGTCTCTGGTAGAATATCATTTTTCTTTCCTAAATATAAATTTAACATGTTTTCAACCACAACATGCTGGATACAAAAGAAATTGAAATTTTTTCAACTATAAAACTAAAAAAACATGACATTATGAACAAATTATATCACTGAATGAATTCAAAAGTCTTTATTTGTATACTGAATAAAACAGACATTATATCTCTAATTTGATATTGCATTGTAGATATTTAAACAATAAAATTTATCATACTTAAGACATAATCCAACAACTTAAAAATGCTTCATAACTTCTCATTTAACAAAATATGGAAAACATTAATTTTATTTGAAGATACGATGCATACATCAGTTATATAAACTGTCTTAAACAATTATTCAAACTCAATTTTAGGTCTTCCGTTGTGATAAGAACACACATGTTTGACATCATATTCTAGTGTAAAAATGTTGTTTCTACATTGATACATAGCTTAATCTCAAGTCTTTTACAAGTAGTTAAAGTGCCAAAAGGCACATGCAAGGGAGGTTGTGGGCTATTAGCTATAGAGCAATGAATACTACCATAGAGGGACACAACAATCACAGAAGGAGTCATTTGTGAGGAGATAATTGAGACTTAAATAAATATGGATAAGTAGGTGGCAATCTAAAACAACTTAACATATCTTCCTTATTGTGTAGAAATCAATTTTAGTAATGTGATTGCGTGCATAAAATGAGTAAATATTTCCTTCAAACTTAAATCACTTAAACATCAGGCTTTGCATAGATGGTTTGTTTATTGAGTTATCAACATGAATAGTGCATGGTTTATTGCCTTTTGCAAAGATTGGCCTTTGAAGAAATTTTGTATGAAATGTTTTGACAACATTTATCCTTCTATTAAAAATGTAAATATCAGAAGATATACTTCCATTATTTTGGAGTTCCACCTAGGTTTCCATTGTGTCTTTTCTAAGCCATTTTTCCTTCAGTGTAAGCATGTGTACAAATTTATTTATTTATTTATTAGAAAAAGTCAGAACAACAATTAGAAGCCCGACTTCACTCTAATAGTGATAATCGTAATAATTAGAAAATATGATGGTATTCAACCTTGATTGAGGAATCCCCATGTATTGTCCATGTATTAGATATAGAATATGGATATGCAAGCATTGAGAAACATTTCTTGGAATTTGAATTGCTCAACTTTTCATTCCTTTTGAGCATGACCTTTTTTTTTTAATTTTTTCAAATGCACTCAGGAATGCTAAAGTAACAATGTTTTCTCAAATTTCAAATATAAAATGTTATCCTTTGCTAGACATTCATATGCATACATCAAATTCACATACTAACAAATAAATGCATTTTTTCCAACACATAAATGTAAAGACCTTATTTTTAAACATGTGTTTTATTTAATATTATCCTCACATTGATGAGTAGGGAGCCATGTAACATTAATTCCGATGTGATTATTCAACAAGAGTAAACACATCATTTGCTTTATAAATCGTTATTAAAAGAAAAATGGCATAATGTCACTACTTTTGGGATTGTGTTAATCGATGAGACACAACTCTATAGTATTGTTTCAAGGTTTCAGATAGAGTATATAAATAATTGCTTCTCCAATCCACTAATAAGTATGCCTTTCTTATTTATGTAATGCTATGATTTTCATATATGAATGTTCAACTATGTTGCCATTATTATTTGGGTTAAATCAATTACATATAGCCAAACATTATTTCCATTGATACCAGTAACCATTTTAAAATGCTAAAATCTCAAGTTTTTGTAGTTATAATTTAAGCCCATTGTGAAATCTCATATATTTTTCCACAAACAATATTGATCATTCTCCAAAGTTAGTTCTCTCAATTCCATCGGCAAACTTTTGGTGATAGGCTTGCTGCCTTACCTTTTCCTCTCATTCCCTATGTTGTAAAACAAATTCTATGACTATCAGTGTTCCACATTTAACTTGCTTTCCTAAAAATGCCCATTAAAATTAGTTGGATATGCCTAAAATAAGAGTTAAGAGTAAAGGATTGGTAGATTAATGGATGAAACAATATGTATTAGCTCATGTAATAGGAAGGAAAATCCTTTAAACTTCTGTGAAAATGTCCATAATGAGACAAATAACTCTATAACATCGTTTCAAGGTTTCAGATTAAGTATATAAATTAATTTGATTATCCAATCCACTAAGAAGTACACCTTTCTTAATTTATGTAATGTTTTGATTTTCATATGTGAATATTCAATTGTGTTTCCATCATTACTTTAAACAAATCAATTACATATAACCAGAGATTATTGTAATTGATATCCATATGAACATTATATAATGCTAAAATATCAACTTTTTGTAGTTATAATTTAAGCTCATTGTGAAATATCTTAATAATTTGCCACAAATGATACCTATCATTCTCCAAAGTTAGTGCTCTCAACTCTATTGGCAAGCTTGGGTGATATGCTTTCTGCTTGACCTTTTCCTTTATGCTTGACCTTTTCGTCTCGTTCACCTTTCACATGCTTTCCTAAAAATGCAAATGCCCATTAAAATTAGTTGGATATGCCTAACATGTTGAAAATATTGAGAGGGGGTTGGGGAATCAATATTTTTTTCAATTGTTATATTATGCCAATTAAGATTTTTGAACACTTGCTTTCCTAAAAATGCAATTGCCCATTGAAATTAGCTGGATATGCCTAACATGTTGAAAATATTGAGAGGGGGTTGGGGGCGGTGAATCAATAATTCTTTCAATTATTATGTTATGCCAATTAATATTTTTGAACACTAGAAATAGAAAAAAAAAAAAAAATTATTAATAAAGACACTGAGCACTCTAATCCTCTTTTACCCTAACTATACAACAAAATCTCTAACTTTTTCAAGGCTGCAACCTTTAATGAGAACTCTAATCCTCAAATATAAATCTAAGCTCCAACCTGTTTTCTCGCAAAGCTCCAAAGCTCCAATCTTGTATGACGACTCCAAACCTCAAATATAAATCCACGCTCCAACCTCATCTCTCACAAGGCTCCAACCTTGTATAAAGACTCTTAAAGATCTCACAAGGCTCCAACCTTGTATAAAAACTCTTAAAGATCTGTTCAACAAGTGTCTTCAAGTCTCCGAAATCAGCTTCAACAACTGCTCCAGGAAGTTTTCAAGAATCTGCTCAAGATGGATTTACAACTATCTACAGCAATGTTTCCAAGTTTGCTTGTTTCAGATCTGCTTCAAATATGAATTTAAGAGTTCCTCCAAAAAGGTCTCAAAAATCTCAAAATGTATTCAATTATGTTCCAAACACTCCCAAGTCAACGTCAGATTAAATTTCAAAAACAATGCCAATACAGAGTTAATTGTGCTGCTTAAAGTTCTGTTCATAAGGTCCGAGTTTTCTCACATATGAGGCCGAGTCAACAGGTCTGTATTCTACCACAAAGAGACTGAATTTTTGTTAAAGATTGAGGCCGAAGTCTAGGTCTCTTCTACAGGGCCGAATATCCATAGGAGGGTTGATATTTCAGACCCCGAATTTGTCACAGGAGTCTGAGTACAAGGCTCGAGTTCCAGACTGAATTTTCACACTAATTACAGGTCATTAGAGGCTTATTCTGCTACAAGTCACTCTAGTCCGAGATTTGTTAACATACCGAGGTCTGTTCCAAGTCTCCATAGTCCGATTTCTTGTTCTCGAAAAGGCAGAGATATGTGCTATGCATAGGCTGAGCTCAATTCTCCAGTATAGCTACGAAGAAATTTCACCAATAACCTTTGATCCACACAGCGGCACCCCCAACGGATCACAATTTCTACCATTGCCAACGGAGCAGCGGCACCCCCGGGCCGCTCGCAGCACCACCCCCGGGCCGCCCTGCCCCACCCGACCGGCGGCGGGTCGATTCCCGGAATCGACCCGCCGCCGGTCGGGCGGGGCGGGGCGGCCCGGGGGTGCCGCTGTGCCGATCAAAGGTTATTGGTGAAATTTCCAGAGCTCTTCGCTATCCCTCGTGCAACAGCCGTGGATTTGGGACTCAGACGAAAGCCGTGGTTTTGGGACTCAGAAGAAAGATATTTGAAATATATTCGCTTCACATTTAATCTGGGCAGTCCATTAAAAATAAAATTAAAAAAACATTCAATCTCCGCGGTCCATTAAAAATAAAATAAAAAAATCAACCCCTTCTCATCCACCTAAGGTCAATATAGAAACGCCTACCGCAAATTTACAAATTTCCTCAGTTCACTAAGTCTTATTCCAATGGATCCTCCTGACTGCTGGCTAACTGACGGTCTATTGCACACAGGCGGGGGTCGGTTGGAAAGAGTTGGCAGACATGAGATTTAGTTGGACCGATGTCCAATTAATGGTCTGCCATTCTATCCCGTCAGAACGTTGGAACTTCACTCAACAGTTAGTTATCCCTTGATCAGAATGGTGACTGAACGGGTCGATTCCGGGACCCGCCGCCGGTCGCGCGGGGCGGGGCGGCCCGGGGGTGCCGCTGTGCCGATCAAAGGTTATTGGTGAAATTTCCAGAGCTCTTCGCTATCCCTCGTGCAACAGCCGTGGATTTGGGACTCAGACGAAAGCCGTGGTTTTGGGACTCAGAAGAAAGATATTTGAAATATATTCGCTTCACATTTAATCTGGGCAGTCCATTAAAAATAAAATTAAAAAAACATTCAATCTCCGCGGTCCATTAAAAATAAAATAAAAAAATCAACCCCTTCTCATCCACCTAAGGTCAATATAGAAACGCCTACCGCAAATTTACAAATTTCCTCAGTTCACTAAGTCTTATTCCAATGGATCCTCCTGACTGCTGGCTAACTGACGGTCTATTGCACACAGGCGGGGGTCGGTTGGAAAGAGTTGGCAGACATGAGATTTAGTTGGACCGATGTCCAATTAATGGTCTGCCATTCTATCCCGTCAGAACGTTGGAACTTCACTCAACAGTTAGTTATCCCTTGATCAGAATGGTGACTGAACGGGTCGATTCCGGGACCCGCCGCCGGTCGCGCGGGGCGGGGCGGCCCGGGGGTGCCGCTGTGCGGATCAAAGGTTATTGGTGAAATTTCCAGAGCTCTTCGCTATCCCTCGTGCAACAGCCGTGGATTTGGGACTCAGACGAAATCCGTGGTTTTGGGACTCAGACGAAAGATATTTAAAATATATTCGCTTCACATTTAATCTGTGCAGTCCATTAAAAATAAAATAAAAAAATCAACCCCTTCTCATCCACTTAAGGTCAATATAGAAACTCCTACCGCAAATTTACAAATTTCCTCAGTTCACTAAGTCTTATTCCAATGGATCCTCCTGACTGCTGGCTAACTGACGGTCTATTGCACACAGGCGGGGGTCGGTTGGAAAGAGTTGGCAGACATGAGATTTAGTTGGACCGATCTCCAATTAATGGTCTGTCATTCTATCCCGTCAGAACGTTGGAACTTCACTCAACAGTTAGTTATCCCTTGATCAGAATGGTGACTGAACGGGTCGATTCCGGGAATCGACCCGCCGCCGGTCGGGCAGGGCGGGGCGGCCCAGGGGTGCCGCTGTGCGGATCAAAGGTTATTGGTGAAATTTCCAGAGCTCTTCGCTATCCCTCGTGCAACAGCCGTGGATTTGGGACTCAGACGAAAGCCATGGTTTTGGGACTCAGACGAAAGATATTTGAAATATATTCGCTTCACATTTAATCTGGGCAGTACATTAAAAATAAAATTAAAAAAACATTGACTCGAAATAATAAGATGTTGCATTGACATTATCTTTAGTGGAAAGACATAATATATAATGTAATAAAAAGAGGACATGGAATATTCATTATCATATCCAAAGGAGCGACTAAATAGCACAGGTTGGCAACGACACTTAACTCCTCATTCTCTAGGTGACTGGTCGGGAATCGGGGTTAATACCCTCCTAGCTTTGTTAACAAAGAATCCAGGGGCTCAACTTCCAACTAGTCGGAGTTGGGGTCTTACGTCCTCACACAAAAATGGTCAACAAAGCCCAAAGCCCCTGACTTCTCACTAATTGAAGTTGAGGGCCGGTGGCCTGCCAAGATATTTGAAACTTACGTTTCTTTTTTCAGTACGATAAAAAAGCTGGATAGTATTATATATTTGAAACTTACATTTCATACAAATCAATTTTGGGTGGTCGTTACATGTTGAAGAGAGAGAGTATTATAATGCAGAATTATTCCTTGTGATTTGAATAGAACACAACAAAATAGTTCTTGACCTACAAATGCAAGGAATGGAGTTGTCTATAATGCGACTTTTTGAGATTCCGGTGACGGAATCCGGCGGAAGAAATTGAGATGAAATCATGATTTGCTGCAGTTAAAATGGTTTTTTAACTGCATATTCGGATTCAGCACCCTGAAAAACCCCTGGGATTCTTTCATTGTGCAGAAACTAGTTATCAAACTTCGATTTCAATAAATTACTGCCGGATTTTCACCGGAAAAAATCGCCGGAAAGGCTTTCAAAAAGTCGCGTTAAAGACTATGGCGCAAGGAATGCCTTGACTTTCAAATCAAGGATTCGATACAATTATGCATTCTGACACGTGATTTTCACATCCCGTAGGTAATTATTTGAATCCAATGATTAAGCAAACTAATATTCGAGTTGTAATTGTGAAACCATGATCCCAATAATTCAATTTGAGTTTTGTTGGAATCGATTGTGTGTATAGATGCAAATAAACTATTATACTTAATCAACTAAGCAGTTTACAAATGTGGTGGGTAATTGAAATGCTTCATCTGGGAAAGTCACCTCCATATTTTTTGAGTTCTTATGGAGTACTTTCAACACCAGAGCATGTCCCAATCAAATACTTTCTTATAACTCGACAATTAGATTTCAATTACAACTTCAGGTGACTTCTGCATAGCCACACACATAAATCCATAAATTACAGCCCACTCGAGCTCCACGTAAATTACAGGTATGTAACGTAACAATATGAATCAATAAATATTTGAGGTCGTGGAACTTCACTCAACAGTTAGTTATCCCTTGATCAGAATGGTGACTGAAAAAGAAAACCATAAGATCGATGTTATTTGCACTTACAAGTGTGAATATTTATAAGTGTGTGTTTTTTATGGGTGGTATATTATTATTTATATATACACGTGTTTATGGCTGGTTTATTACTACATGGTCACATGCAAGTATCTTGGTAAAAATATGGCTATCCAAGTACACTAAAGGAGTGTCACGACCTCAAATATTTATTGTATAGTTAGGGTAAAAGAGGATTAGAGTGCTCAGTGTCTTTATTAATAAAATTATTTTTTGTTCTATTTCTAGTGTTCAAAAATATTAATTGGCATAACATAACAATTGAAAGAAATATTGATTCACCACCCCCAACCCCCTCAGAATATTTTCAACATGTTAGGCATATCCAACTAATTTTAATGGGCAATTGCATTTTTAGGAAAGCAAGTGTTCAAAAATCTTAATTGGCATAATATAACAATTGAAAAAAATATTGATTCCCCAACCCCCTCTCAAGATTTTTAACATGTTAGGCATATCCAACTAATTTTAATGGGCATTTGCATTTTTAGGAAAGCATGTGAAAGGTGAACGAGGTCAAGCATAAAGGAAAAGGTCAAGCAGAAAGCATATCACCCAAGCTTGCCAATAGAGTTGAGAGCACTAACTTTGGAGAATGATAGGTATCATTTGTGGCAAATTATTAAGATATTTCACAATGAGCTTAAATTATAACTACAAAAAGTTGAGATTTTAGCATTATATAATGTTCATATGGATATCAATTACAATAATCTCTGGTTATATGTAATTGATTTGTTTAAAGTAATGATGGAAACACAATTGAATATTCACATATGACAATCAAAGCATTACATAAATTAAGAAAGGTGTTCTTCTTAGTGGATTGGATAATCAAATTAATTTATATACTTAATCTGAAACCTTGAAACGATGTTATAGAGTTATTTGTCTCATTATGGACATTTTCGCAGAAGTTTAAAGGATTTTCCTTCCTATTACATGAGCTAATACATATTGTTTCATCCATTAATCTACCAATCCTTTACTCTTAACTCTTATTTTAGGCATATCCAACTAATTTTAATGGGCATTTTTAGGAAAGCAAGTTAAATGTGGAACACTGACAGTCATAGAATTTGTTTTACAACATAGGGAATGAGAGGAAAAGGTAAGGCAGCAAGCCTATCACCAAAATTTTGCCGATGGAGTTGAGAGAACTAACTTTGGAGAATGATCAGTATTGTTTTTGGAAAAATATATGAGATTTCACAATGGGCTTAAATTATAACTACAAAAACTTGAGATTTTAGCATTTTAAAATGGTTACTGGTATCAATGGAAATAATGTTTGGCTATATGTAATTGATTTAACCCAAATAATAATGGCAACATAGTTGAACATTCATGTATGAAAATCATAGCATTACATAAATAAGAAAGGCATACTTATTAGTGGATTGGAGAAGCAATTATTTATATACTCTATCTGAAACCTTGAAACAATACTATAGAGTTGTGTCTCATCGATTAACACAATCCCAAAAGTAGTGACATTATGCCATTTTTCTTTTAATAATGATTTATAAAGCAAATGATGTGTTTACTCTTGTTGAATAATCACATCGGAATTAATGTTACATGGCTCCCTACTCATCAATGTGAGGATAATATTAAATAAAACACATGTTTAAAAATAAGGTCTTTACATTTATGTGTTGGAAAAAATGCATTTATTTGTTAGTATGTGAATTTGATGTATGCATATGAATGTCTAGCAAAGGATAACATTTTATATTTGAAATTTGAGAAAACACTGTTACTTTAGCATTCCTGAGTGCATTTGAAAAAATTAAAAAAAAAAAGGTCATGCTCAAAAGGAATGAAAAGTTGAGCAATTCAAATTCCAAGAAATGTTTCTCAATGCTTGCATATCCATATTCTATATCTAATACATGGAAAATACATGGGGATTCCTCAATCAAGGTTGAATACCATCATATTTTCTAATTATTACGATTATCACTGTTAGAGTGAAGCCGGGTTTCTAATTGTTGTTCTGACTTTTTCTAATAAATAAATAAATAAATTTGTACACATGCTTACACTGAAGGAAAAATGGCTTAGAAAAGACACAATGGAAACTTAGGTGGAACTCCAAAACAATGGAAGTATATCTTCTAATATTTACATTTTTAATAGAAGGATAAATGTTGTCAAAACATTTCATACAAAATTTCTTCAAAGGCCAATCTTTGCAAAAGGTAATAAACCATGCACTATTCATGTTGATAACTCAATAAACAAACCATCTATGCAAAGCTTGATGTTTAAATGATTTAAGTTTGAAGGAAATATTTACTCATTTTATGCACGCAATCACATTACTAAAATTGATTTCTACACAATAAGGAAGATATGTTAAGTTGTTTTAGATTGCCACCTACTTATCCATATTTATTTAAGTCTCAATTATCTCCTCACAAATGACTCCTTTTGTGATTGTTGTGTCCCTCTATGGTAGTATTCATTGCTCTATAGCTAATAGCCCGCAACCTCCCTTGCACGTGCCTTTTGGCACTTTAACTACTTGTAAAAGACTTGAGATTAAGCTATGTATCAATGTAGAAACAACATTTTTACACTAGAATATGATGTCAAACATGTGTGTTCTTATCACAACGGAAGACCTAAAGATTAAGTTGAAATTCAATCATAAACAAAATATCATTACTTAAATATCAACAACAAATCACTCTCTATCCATGCATTGAAAAAACCAAACACCTTTTCTATTGTTATTCAAACAAGTTTACTCCCTCGGGGAGGGGTTGGGGGGTGTAGGGGGTTTGGGAGGGGGGGCGAGTGTTTGGGGGGATGGAGGGGGACGGGGGCGGGGGGATGGAGGGGGGATGTGGCGCGAGAGTGTGGGGGGATGGTAGGGGGTAGGGTGAGGGAAGGGGAGGGGGGTCGCGGAGGGGGGAAAGCTTAGGAAGCTTCGTTCAAACAGAAAATTCAGCTGAAAACAAACATTTAGCGTGGCATGCAAAGGATGGACCACGAAGAAATACAGAGTTGGTGAGCGAAACAAAGAGAAAACACAGATTTGATGGATGTCGGGAGTACAATAACTTGGTAATCATATCAAGGGATTTGTCATCATCATCATTTTCGGAGATTGGATCAGGCGTGTTACTTTAATTATTAATGTGTAGTGAATCCAGACAAGAGATCTCTCGTGAGAGGAATAAGTTAATGGGGTCGGGGCTTCAATGTAGTCGTCAGGGGGTTGTGGGGGGCGCATGGGTAGGGGCTCGCCCATACTTGCCTAATTGTGCACTTAGTCTCATTATCCCTCACCTGACCTCCCACTCGCCCATCGACCCGCCTGCCCGTTAGAGGTGGCTGGGCAATTCTGATTATACAAATAAAAAATTTATGGTATATTTTTGTTGTTAATTTAAGTTAATATGTTTTTTTATTTACTAATTTATGTGTTTTTTTTTAGGAAAATGACATCAAGAAAAATTTCTGTGAATCTTTCTGGACCAAAGAGTCTTAAAGGTGTATCTTCAAAAAACATTGGTGAACGAACTCCACCTGAGCTCATGCCTACAAATATTTCAAGTGCTTTAAGTGATAAGAAGCTAATCTCAGATTGGAAAAGTTCAAAAGAGGTGAAATTTCCATCAAGAGTCTGGTATGTGAAAGAAAGAGAGAGCACAACTGTGATTTTCGCATTGATTTTTAAGTTAATTATTATTTTTTGAAAAAAAAAGTTGTTATTATTATTATTTTGACATGAAATTCATAAAAACAACTATTATTTGACCATTTTTAGTTAATATTTTTGTATAAAAATTGTGATTTTGACATGTTAATTCTAGCAAAAAATTATCAAAACGTTTAGTTTTTTTGTTATATTTATGTTAAAAATGGTTATTTTTATGTCCATTGTTAAAAAATGTTGTTTTTTAGAAACAATTATTTCATGTGGATTGAAAAATTAATTAAGGATGTATAAATATGTAGATTATCTAAAATTCAAACTATTGACTTTCTAATTTAAAAACGCAAAACAATAAAAACCCCCCTAAAAAAAAAAAAAATTAAGATAGAGAACAAGAAAATATGAATAAAATGACGACTTCAAAAACTATCAAATTTAGAAAATAATTTTTTACATTTCACACACTAGAAAATTAAAAGTCAAAAAATAGGTCTTTTAAAAAAAGGGTGTGATGCAGAATACTCATTTTTTAAAATCAGCATGAAAATCACTACCATTCTAAAACTTGATTTTATCCTTGAACATGAAAAAAAATTAAAGTTCCAAAAACCATGTTCTAAAAAAAACATGTGTATTCTGCATCACCACTTTTGAAAATCGGGTCAATTTTTTGCTATCTCTACGAAACGGGTAACAGTATCAGTTCCCGTTTCAAAGTTTACATTGTTTTTATTTTCCACATGAAGGGAGAATAGTGACCATTGATCAATTGTCGTTCATTGGTCACCAGGTGCCCCCTATGCAACCATCATCCCCTATTGGTTCTTGTTTGCAAGCAGTACCCTCCTCGCCATAGGTCAATTATGTGGCTACCCGTTCCGTCTCCACATCTGCTGATGATCACACAAATGGTACAATACATAATGTATTGGGGGCATTGGAACTCGATCTGTCTTTGGTACCAGTTGACATGTATCTCTCCCAGAGCATGGTTCTCCCGTCTAGTGAGGACCTCTTGGGAGCCATGTTCTCGTATGGTCCATGAACAGATTAGTGAGCATAGTTCCTTTTCTTGTGTCAAGCTCAATAAAAAATGAAACAAGGAATGTGAGCATAGTTCCTTGTCTTGTGTCAAGCTCGTTAAAAAATGAATCAAGGAAACCAAGGATAGTTTGTTCCTGTAACAACCTCGTTAAAAAATGAAACAGATGTCCGAGGATAGTTCTTTTCACTGTGTCAACCTCGTTAAAAAATGAAACAACTCCCTTTTTCAAATCGAGTCTTTGATTAAGATCTCGTAAAATTCTAGTTGAGTATTTCCTGGATCTCGAGAGTGAATCTTCATTCCATCCACCTCACTGAATGAAATGAAGCTTGGGGGGCATGTACCCCGAATTGAGTCATTATGTTGGAGGCATGAAAACCGAATCCAAGCATAATTTTTTGTTTCAAGCTTGTGTAAACATGAAACCAAATTCAAGCAAAGTTCCCCATGGTTCAAGCTTGTGTAAAAATTGAACCCATGCCCATTTTAACTCTCATGATTATCGTTTATTAGCTATTTCTGCTAGATGAGCCTTGGTTGTCTCATTCCATCGCCACCATCTCTTTGGTCGATTATTCGCTTTCACTTGATTGTTTTACCCTTCTTGAGGAACCACAGCAATGAGTGGTCTTGTTAACCAACCTCTTGACCATTACATATTTTTGAGCAGTTCCACCATAACTAGTTGCTACCCTTTATACCACTCGTTCCTCTGGGATGAGTCACCTTTAAGCTCTTTTCTGACTCGTAAAAAATGAAAATATTGCCGAGTATTTTTCCCTTTTAGACTCGTTATAGCAAATAAAAGTAAGGAGTCATCTTTAAGCCCTTTTCTGACTCTCAAAATATGAAAAGATTGTCGAGCTCTTGTTGTTTTGAACTCATTAAAGGTTGTGAAACGTCATTTACCCAGTATACGTTTACCCATTTTTCGGGTTGGGATAAACTATTTACGAAAAAGGTACACCTTAGTCGAACATGACTAGGAGGTTCTCTCAAGTATTGTTTTCTACCTTTTCATGCTCAAGAGACACAACTGTACGAAAATGGACCTTTTGGAGTTTTATTTTCCGTGTTTTTTTCGAACTCTCTAAATATGAAAAGGATATTGAGTTACACCTTTGTTGGACTCGTTAAAAGATTAAATGACATCGGATTCGTCACCATGATGGACATGAGCTTCTCCTTCCTAAGGCTCAATAATCTTACTAGGTCAGATTCATCTGAAGGATGGACTTACAGTGAAAGAACATGCTATCCCCTTCAAGCTTGTGATAAAAAATAATTGGGGTACCTGCCAGAAATGGTGGGTTAAAATGGGAATTTTTACCAGTTGAGTTGGCAGCTAGTCACTCTTGAACATGACACTCTTCTGCTTCGTGTTGGTTTGGGATATCCCCGCTTCATCATTGACCTTCCTGGGTTTGGACAGCCATTTTTTTCCTTTCCATTTGATCTCTGCCTCGTCATCATAACCTCTGATCCTATGGATCCCAAAGTTGCGAAACTCCGAAGTCATGTCATCAATACGTTCAAGAGTTAATCCTTCTCCAGTTTACACTCATTCATGTTTCTTTGTATCATTCATAATCATTGAATCCATTGTCTCGTGTCGATGATGTGGGATACATCATGGCCCTCCTTCGACACGGTCACTTCCTGTCGACTTCAGCTTATTATCCGGGAAGTTGGCCAAGAGGCTCCCTTCTAATACCTTAGAGCTTGCATGCCCTAATGGCAAGTTGTTCGCACTCGACAACAGGTTCACATCATTGGACTTCGATCGGGTGACTTCACGAGGGTTCGACTTCAGTTACTTATTCACACTCCGTGAATTGTGTTGCTCGTACCTTGAGAGCCATTGTCATTATTGATGATTTCTCTCGTGTTTGTTAACAGTTCACATCATTGATTGGTAATCAAGCAATTTTCTAGCATGTTCGACCTCAATGCATCTACTCACATGCTAGAAATTGTACTTTGATCAGGTCGTGTTGGAGCGCAAGACCCTGGGCTCAGGTTACACAAGTCCAGGGTGTAGGGTGATATGACATGATCATGCTTACATACATGTCTCTTTCAGATGGATGGTTACGACCATACCATGAGTTTGTTATATGTGATCCTTCTCATTATTGGATGGTTGCGACCATACCTTGGGTTTGATATGATCATTTTTATTGGATGGTTGCGCCCATACCACGATTCATGTATCAGAGATTTTAGTGATGTATATGTATCTATGCTTGCTTGCAGGTCTTCCGGCGGTGGTCTCCGGTTCCATGCATCTACTCGTAAATCATTTCACCCCTCACTCTTGTTCGGCCTTCATGTTTTAGGGGGCATCTGTTACACAACATTTTGTCATTGTCCCTATACTCCCTGTTCCTCGATCCTGGAGGACCTCTACAGTGACCCTCATATGTTTCCCTGCCATGAAGAACATGTCCCTACATCCCTCTTCATCTGCAGAACATTTCCCTCTTTCATCATTTCCCAAGAATCTTCCTTCAAGCTCAGTTTTCAAGACCGGCGCTAGTGCTCAATTCTTCCCCTGCACCGATTTGCAGAGTTTAAAACCAGGACTAGCGCCAAACAGTGCAAGTGAGCCATTCATCACCTGTGCAGACCCTATTTTGACAAGTTTTTAAAAATGGAGTTGAAGCTTCCAGGTTTAGAAGCTTCATGAACGGGAGCCTGGTAAATGGTTGAGAAAGATAGAGCCGAGAGAGACTGTTTGGGCTCCTTTCCCCTATTAAAATGGAACAAACCAAAATGGATAAGGCCTCTCCCACCATAAGAGGATCCATTTCCCCTCCCTCGAAGCCATATAAACTCCCCATTTCATACCCTCAGCTGGCTAATGAAAGGGCTGAAACAATTTGCAAATCTTGAGAGCCACATTGAGAACCTTAGCCTTCTATTTTGTGTGTGAAGGGAGAATAAGCTTGTTATGTTTAGTTTGGAGCATAAGGAAAGAGGCCTTGAACTTCCATTATGTTGAGGGTGAATCATGAGATGCTTCTAGTGGTGTTGGAACTCAGACATGCCAAAGGGAACCTGTAATGTCAAGGCTCCGGTTGTATTTCTCTTTGAAGTTTTATTAATACAACTAATGATTTATTTCCTATATCGTGTGTAATATTGCATGTGATAGCTTAAGACCCCTTGACTTTTTAGTAGATTGAATTCGATTTTATGCTATCATGTTTGTTGTTATCTCTTGCATGTTTGTTTCAGGGATTTGAACGGAAGGAGCAAAAGGATGCTGGAGTAAAGAGGCAAGATCAACATCAAGTGGATTAGCGCTATAAGAGGTAGGCCCTCTTATTCGATTCTAATCTAAGGAAGTTTGCATTAGATTGTTCTGTTTGCGGCTAGACCCACTCTTGGGCTAGAGGGATCACCTCTATCCGCAGAGGAGATTTACCTACTCCACAAGGTCCAAAGGATGTGTGGTCAAATAAATGGACACATGCAAAACTTTAATCAAAGAAACCAGAACTCCAGATAATGTATACATCTTAGAAGGTGATAGTGAACATTGTTATTTGAGCAAGGCTAAAGAAAGTTGGCTTTGGCACAAAAGGCTAGGACATCTCAATTTCAGTTAACTAGTTAAACCAAGCAAGAAGGGAGTTGTTCGTGACATGTAAAATATCATATCACATGAAGATAGAATCTACAAATCTTGCCAATTTGGTAAGCAATCAAGGGTTCTATTCAAAGCAAAAGAATACTCTTCAAAAATACCTCTTGAACCAATCCATACAAACTTATGTGGACCAATGCATAAGAAATATCCTTGAGGTGAGCAGTGTTTTATGCTATTAATTGATGACTACAATAGAATGTGTTGGATTGGCTTTTGAAAAAAAAATATTGAAGCCTTTGTTTGAAAATCAAATGGATTTAAAAATTAAATCTCTTAAATCTAATAGAGGCGGCAAATTCATATTAGATGAATTCTTTGATTTATGTGATCAGAATTGTATGAAAAGATAATTCGTTATAGCTAAAACTCCTAAGCAAAACAGAGTTGTTGAGAGAATGAACAAAACTATTCAACAAATGGTTCATGCAATGCTTGATCAATCTAGAGAGAAACAGTACAAATAGCAAACAACATACTCAACAAATTCCATGTGAGGGTTAATAGTGAGAAAATGTCATATGGATTGTGATATGGCAGACCTACAACTATTAAATATTTTAAAATATTTGGAAGCAAATGCCATATCAAAAGAAATGATTGTAATCTTAGCAAGTTTGAACCAAGGGAAAATGAAGGGATTCTTCTTGGATACTCCTCCAGAAGAAAGGGCTACAAATATTATAATAAAAGGCTTCATAAAATTGTTGAATGTATAGATGTTACAATAGATGAAAGATTTGTATGCCCCAAAAGGCAAATACAATCTAACGATGAACATTTGGACAACGAAATCAAAGAAATTATATGGGAAGAAGAAGATGAAGCATCAAAAGAAGATGACGAAGAAGGAAGCGATCCAGAAAAGACTCCATCCAAGTATGTGCAGAAAAATCATCTTGAAAGGTAAATGTTAGGATATAAAAGAGGCTAGAGTGCAAACCAGAAGAAAATTCATTGGTTCATCTAATCATTTAGATTTTCTATCTACAATTGAACCTCAAAATGTGCATCAAGCAAGTCAAGACGAATGTTGGATTAAAGCCATGCATGAACAACTTAACCAAATTGAAAAGAATCGTACTCGGGATCTGGTTCCAAGGCCACAAAATAAAAATGTAATAGGTACCAAATGGATATTTAAGAACAAACTAAATGAAGATGGAAAAGTAATCAAGAATAAGGTATGCTTTGTCTGCAAAGAGTATGCACAATAGGAAAGAATATATTTTGTAGAAACATTTGCACCTGTGGCCTAACTTAAAGCCATCAAAATGTTCTTAGAATTTTCCATCTTCTACAAGTTTAAAGCATATTAGATGGATGTTAAATCTACCTTTCTGAATGGAGATCTAGAGGAAGAGGTATATGTTGAAAGAAATATTTTTATGGATTAAAGCAAGCTCCCCGAGCTTGTTACTATCATCTCAACAAATATCTTTAGCAACAAGGCTTCAAGAAAGGATCAATAGATAGCAACTTATATATCAAAGTAGACAGGGATAAATTCTTGGGGTAGTCGTTTATATTGATGATATCATATTTGGTAGCAATGTTGACTCAATGAGTCAAGGGTTTGCAACAGCTGTGCAACATGATTTTGAAATGTCCCTATTTGGTGAGCTAACATTCTTTCTTGGATTACAAGTACATCAAACTAAGGATGGGATATTTCTTTCTCAAACTAAATATCTCAAGGATATCTTAAAGAAATTTGGGATGGAAGAGTATAAACCTTATTTATACACCCATGGTAACAGGATGTAATCTCAGCGAAGACGATGATTCTCCAACATAATCAATCTGAATACCAATCTATGATTGGAAGTTTACTCTATATCTTACAGGTACTAAACCAGATATTATGCATGCAATTGGCATAGTCAAATGCTTTCAAGCAAATCCTAAGGAGACTCATCTCAAAGCAGTGAAAAAAATATTCAAGCATCTACAGGGAACTCTAGAATTTGAACTATGGTAACCAAAGAATAAATATTTTACACTTCAAGCATATATTGATGCAAATTTGGTTGGAAGCATTGACAATCGAAAAAGTGTTAGTGGTGGAGCATTCCTTTTGGGACAATTCTTAGTTTCTTGGTTCAACAAAAAGCAAAGCTCTATTGCATTATCGACTGCTAAAGCAGAATACATTGCAGTTTCAGCTTGTTGTACACAACTGCTTTGGATGATTCAAATTCTGCAAGATATTAAAGTCAATTTTTCACAAAATGTGTCTATTTTTTGTGACAACACTAGTGGCATTAGTATCTAAAAATCTAGTTATGAATTTGAAGGCTAAGCACATTCCAATTAAGTATCATTTTCTCAAAGAGCAAGTCTTGGATCAAAAGGTAAAGTTGAAGATGTCCTTTCTAGTGAGCAAATTGCAAACCTATTTACCAAACCTCTTCCCCATGACTCCTTTGAATATCTTCGCCAATGCCTAGAGAGGAGGACATCTTCCCAACTTGTCTTTGTTTTTCTCTCTTTACATCAATAAACACTTGACATAACTCCATCTCCAACTTGACTCACTCATTACATCAATAAAATCTCAAACATATTTCTTGACTTTTTCTTCAACTCTGATTGAGTTAATTGCGACTTTATCTTGATTCCTTCAATTTTGGCTCCTTATATATACAATTTGACTTGCTCAACTCACAACTACCCCTATAAGCATCAACTTATCTTCAACTCAAATTTATTTTACTATTGACTCCAACTCCAACTGTACTTTGATACAAGACTCAAAAGATAATATAAACATGCATAGATCTTTTGGAATCAAAATGGACCCAACTCTTCGTTGCAAGATTGTGTATAATACCAAAACCATTTTTTTACACTTAATCTTTTAGTCATTATAGACACACAACATTCAACTAACAGATTATTTCATTATATTTATAAGAGTCTCCACCAAAAAAACCCTACCACTTTTATAAAAAAATTGATATCCACTAAACTATGCTTTAAAACAAAACATCTTAAAAAAATAAGTAAGAAAATAATCATTAACTTAATTATTTTATTAAATAGTTCAAAAACATTCTATATTAAAATACTCGTGATATTATTAGTTTTTTTACAATTATGTTTATTTTTATTATTACTTTGATCTTTTCTCAAAGTATTTATTTATTATTATTATGTTGATATTATAATTATTTTTATATTATCATACCAACATTCTCCATCAAAATGCTTATTTTCATCATCATTTTGATACTAAGATTAGTTAAGTGTTTTTATTAATTAATTATAAAAGCCTTAATCAACTTTAGCATCACTGATTTATTTTGTATCGGACTCCCTGGAGGTTTATGAAAAAAACAATTTTTCATCACGCTCCGCATCCCTTTGTCTGAGGCCTAAAGACCTCAAATTTTTTTATTAAATGTCATTCTCAACGAGTACCGTAGAGAGGTTGACTCTGAAACCCCCATCTACCCTAGTGTTGAAGTTGGATCAATTGCAATGTTGCGCAATGTTGCAGTGGCCACCATAATTGTTGAATTATTACCATATTGTTAATCTTACAATAATGAAGATTCGATGCCATCAGAATAATAACAAATGATGCCATCAATGAGATGCCCAGCGACCGAGGTATTGGTTAGGGATGTGTAGGATGATTATGATGTCCATGCCAAAAAGTGGCTAAATTCCATTCCTTGTAACTTTATCATTGGTATAGATTTAATGTCAGCGCCACCATTCACTTTTGTCCAGAGTAATTTAAACTAATCTCTTTAGTAGCTGAATGTTGTTAAAATTGGCCACTAGGGCCAAATTCCATGTGGGTCATTTTATTAATGGAAGTTAATATTTTTTCTTGGATCCCTCTCATCGAGAGGTGTAGGATTGATCTAAAGATCATCCGATTTCGATAAGTATTCATGGAGATATGAATTTATTTGTGTTATGGGACAATTCGTCAAGGTTGGCCAACGACTAAATAAACCCCCCTTGTGCTCAACGTTTTAGTATAAATAGAAGTGGCCTTCAAGTCATTTCAACACACTTGAGATCTCTTCCTCTCTACTTATCTTTGGGTTTTAGTAGGAGAGATCTTAAGGGATAACGTTGCCCTAATCCAGAGGGCAAAAGCCGGAACTGCGGGGAACAACCGGAATTGCCGAGAACTGTCGGAACTGCTGGGAAAGTTGACGCAAAAGGCAGAAGCCAGAACTGCCAGGAACTGTCGGAACTGTCGGGAACTGTCGGAACTGCCGCGAAAGCTAATGCGGAGGGCAGAAGCTGGAACTGCCGGGAATAGCCGGCACTGCCGGGAACTGCTAAAACTACTAAGAACGCTGACGCAGAGGGCAGCAGCCAGAACTGTCGGAACTGCCGAAACTGACGGAACTATTGGGAACTGCCGGGACTACCAGAACAATGGAAACTACCGGAACTGTCGAAACTGCTGGGAACAACCGGAACTGTCGGGAACTGCTAGAACAGTCAAAGCATTTATCTTCGAAGGAAAGCAGCATGCAAGGGACAACTAACTAACATTGGGACAGTTGTATGGTACTTAGCAACAAATACACCAAGCATGCAATGTTACAAGTAGCATGCAAGGGATAGCTAGCATGCAACAGTAAGCATGCTAAGGACAACAAGCATGTTAGGGACAACAAGCAAGCAAGGTGCAGCCTACACATAGGCCAGTATGGCAACATGGTGCAGCAATGGCACATAATGCAGTACAGTGATGGGTACAGTCATGATTAATGAAGCGTGATAAGATGCAGCGTAGTGATGATGGGTGTAGCATGGTGCAGCGCGGTGAAGTGCAACATGATGACGAAATGCAGCATAACGATAAGTGAAGGAGTCACCCGGTAGAATCAGATGAAGCCGCATGTTTTCCATTGATTTGATGTATCATCTTCTTAGAGATGATCTATGCTCTGATCTAGATAAGTCAAAGAGTTGACTTCTGTTGTAAACGTACTATCTCTCTCTCTCGACTAAACTATTGAAAAACATATAAGAAGAATTGATCAAGGGTTTCCCCACATTGGAGTTTGTCCCTGGCTAGCACCACATCTTGTGTCCTCTTGTCTTGGCTTGCCTTTTGCAATTTATGTTTATGTTCTATCTGCAGTTTACTTTAACGCTGATGTGATTGCTAATCTGGAAAAGATATTGAGCTAACTGTGAAAATTGAAATAAATTGCTCTAAGCATAGAACATACCTAAAATTAACAGATGTTGATTTTTTATTATAATCTCTGTTGTGTGGAATGTAAGAGCTTTAATAAGGACAACTTCAGTATTTATTGCTAATACTCAGTTTATTTTCCCTTTTAATCTACCAGTTTTGGCATTTATTTAGTCAAAAAGGCAGAGACTCATATGAGTTTATCCTACTTCTTTACAGTAAACAGTGATGTAAATTGTTGCCACACTAGATAATTAAGAATAAAAAATAAAAGTGAGAGAGCAAGAGACATACATGTACTTTACAGACTTTAAGTTTCAAGCAGAATTTTATAATCTACACATCACATGATAACCAGGAGATAAATGTTAATCTAAACATTGAGCAGAATCCCTGTTTCAATCAGAATTAAAAACACGTAAAATACAATACTAGTAAAAGCATGCATCATATTCACGGGTTAACTCAATAATGTCTTAAAATATGCAGAATTTGCCTTCATGCCTAAGCTCAAAAATCGTGTGTGCACCAAAGCTCCTACATGGAACGCATATATGTTTCATGAATCATACCTCGTTTTACCAGACATTTCTTCGTAAATTACTTACATTATTATTTCCTTGTAATTTCAAGGATAGGTCAGAAGAAAAGGGAGAAGATTCTGGGGTTTATAGTAATGTTTTTCGGATTACTCACATTATTAGGATTTGATCGACGTTTCAAACCAACTAATGTGGTTCATTCTCAAAACAAAGGTGAGAGAAAAACGAGCTTGTTCAAATTGACGAGTTTTATCAATCAGTTCCCTTCCGTGTAGGGTTATAATGTTAGATCTAAGACTTTTGTGATCCATATTGTAAATAGTAATGTCTTTCGGATTAATCACATCATTAGGATTTGGTCGACGTTTCGAACCAACTAATGTGGTTCATCCTCAGGACAAAGGTCCAAATCCTAATAATGTGATTAATCCAAAAGACATTACTGTTTACAATATGGATCACAAAAGTTTTCGATCTAACATTCTGGGATACTCAAAACTGAAATGATAAAAGACCGTTAGCGAGCAGAATGAGTTAGGGTTCCAGTCAGCAGGAAATTAGCAACGTTCATGGCTCAAAAGGTAAACCACATGAATAAATACATGATCCGGTCGAACAGACTGAAGATAAAAGATATGGGGAAGATGTGGGGAAAAAGTTAAAATCTAATGGTCTGGGTTCTGAAACATCTCAAGGAAGAACGTTTTACGAAAATACAGAAGACAAACCACAGTAATACCATATGAAATTACAAAAACAAGAACCTTGAAGTTGTCTCAAACATTGCTAGTATAGGCTGGAATGGCCAAACAAATTGTCCCAAAATGTCATGACAAAGCTCATAAAAAGCTCCCATAAATGTTAATTGAGATTAGCTTGTGTCGTTAAGTGGAATAGTTTTTATCCTCCTCGCCTACATTCAAGAAGTCGATATATTTAAGCTTTGGAATAGAGTAACTATGTGGTACTTTTAAGTGAGTATATACTGTGGGCTGGCCTGGTTCCAGCAACCTCGCTCTTGCCTTTGGACTAGGAGGGAAACCGATTACTTTCCCTGGGCAGTCCCCAATGCCCAAAAATCCTCCCCCTCCCCTCCCACGCCTCCCCCCCCCCCAACAAAAAAAAGACAAACGCAATGCCCTGCCACAAGCTTAACTGTACAAAAGTACATGGCTCGAACAACTAACGTGAACCTTGTGAACATAATGGATTAAGTTCATACAAATTTGCAGAAAGAAAGCTGCTAACAAAATATGGACAATATCAAAGGGAGCTTGCCAGATCAGTGAAAATGAGATGGTGTTATTTCCTCCACTAAATTTAAATTCCCACAAGTAACATGTTTTCCCTCTGTGGGCTAGCATGCCTCTGCAAAAAGGCCACTGTATAGTGAAAGTTAAGTAATATGTTTTCCCTTTGTGAGCCACCATTCCCATGCAAGAGGGGCACTGTTTAGTGAAAGCTGACGTGATGGTTAAGCCTGCCGGTAAGTCAAATGGCATCATTGTGACATGGATTCTCTTGATGAGTAGTGGATGCTTAGCAATCAAAGTATTGAAAAGCATCCTTAAGGGTTTCCTCAAAATACAGACAATGTTTCTATCCTAGACTTCTAATACTATAAGGTTCAATTACTGACATATGTTAGATAAAAGGAAAATCCTAGGATCTCGTTGTTGTAAATAAAGAAAAGGAAGGTGGCGATCGAAAGCTGCACATACAATTCCTCGCTATAACAGTCATTTCAAGCAGCATCTGCAAAATTAAAATAATGTGATATACCTTTTGAGAGGCAATAACTTTTCTCCGTGCAAGGAGACAGCACATACACTCTACATACAACCATTTTAACATACAAGCAATCTATTAAGCAGCATGGATTATGTTTCAGATAAATCTCGATAAAGGAAAAACTGAAATAAAGGATTATCAATCAGCCATTGTGGAACTTAAAACTGCCCTCTAGAGAATCCCGAGTTTCATATTTTTAAATGTCTCCCCAAATGCAAATTATCCATTGACATGCAAGACACCTTATTGTTTTGAGACTCTACATATATTATTCTTGTATGATATCACATAGAAGAGATAGAAGATTAGTGACAGCATTTTATTACGTCCGGTGAAAAACTAATCATCCATATGAATGCATATATACAAAAAGTTTAAAGATGCCTAAAACAATATTTAATTTAACCACAAACTGTTGTCAGCAATGCATTTTTTACCTCTCTTCAGTGAAAAACTAATCATCCATAGGAATGCAAAAGACAAAAAGTTCAAAAGATGCATAAATCTATATTTAGTTAAACCACAAACTGTGGTCAGCAGACAGAACTTACAAACCATTTCAAAATTTGTGGAATGGTGTGGCTAACACAGAATAAAACGATTTGTTAAGATCAGGATGCCGTCAAGCTGTCCAGATTGCTTACCTGTAACAGAAGATTTCCATAGACTATCATCATGCCGAAGGTATATGTTAAAATGACTAATCTATATACTATTGCCTATGAGGCTTTTTGTAGAGGCAAACACAAACTACTTTGGTTTTATTAACTTAATAGCAAAGAAAAGCTTTTAGTCCTTGCTTGCATTCCTATACTGTACATGAGCTTAAAGCCTAGCCTAAGAAACATCGTGATTATCATGCCATAGGCAAGAACAAAGAAATTTGAAAAATGAGCATGCTTCTTCAACTGTCAGGCATAACAGCGTCAACAAACTTGATATCTTGCAAAGGATAACAGTGTCAACAAACTTTGGGCAGCAACACTAAGAAGAGATTCAAGCTAGCAAGGGAAGCTGACACTCAATTTCTAAAAACATCAACATGGATTGCAATTCCTTGCACCATTTGTTTCATTGCATGCATCTTTGTTTGCCCAAACCTGTTCACAGAAGCAAGTCCCTGTGCAAAACTCATCATGCACCTGGCCTCACTTGCAAACGGCTTAGGAAAAACTGAATTTTGGCTCTATCCCTCAACAAAATGTTGGTCGTTTGTGATTATAGAGCAAGAATTGTCAACTACGATCTGATTCATATCAGTTCAACCACATGTCAGCTTGTGACCTGATAATGCCCAAATAAAAAATCTTGAATTTTTTAAGCTCCAAAGTACTGGATTATGTCCTCATCTAACACAAAATCCAGCCCAGCATCTTCAAATCCTAAATTAAAAGGACTGTTGAGTCCATAATCCAAAGGTAGATCATCAGAATGAGGGCCAAAGTGAGGATCGGCTATCTTCCCACAATCGCTGTTGAAACTTCTTGACCAATTTACATCTACAGATAAGTCATTTGAACTGTTATATACAACCAAAGGTTGCCCAAATGCTGTGTTTCTCTCACGATCAATATCTGTAGCCTCTTGCCCAACCTGGTTCACATGGGTGTTAAATTGTGGATGTCCATTACTTCTAAAATTTCCATCTGACATGCCTAAACGAGAAGTCACCAACTGATTCTCTGATTGTAAACCTCTACTGTTAAAACCTGAAAGTAACTCGTGTGTTGGCTGGCCATTATTTGACATGTGTTGAGCAGCAACAGGAATATGAGGAAAGCTAGGGGCAACTTGAGATCCTAAATCATTCCCCTCAGTTGCTTGGAAAAGGCCCTTTCCATTGCCTTGTAATCGGGGATGCTCAAAAGATCCCAGGTAGGACACTTCAGAATTCAGCATTGCATTTGCACCCATGTAACTTCCCTGTGCTTCATGTCTGTATGGGCAATTAGAATTGTGCATATTTCTCTCATTGATATCTACAAATCCATTTCTATAATTGGAATGTTTGCATCCTTCATAGGAACACACAAAGACCCGGTCCTCTAGAAGGATATTTTCACCGGCAGACCTTTTTTTCCTCGAGGCTTCTGATAAATTTCTATCATTAACAACCTGAGCCAGACTGTCTGAAGCTTTTTCATTTAGATTCCCCACTTCACAACCAGTCTCTGCTCCTCTAGAATTCTGATTTCCTGCAATTGTGGGACCTGCTTCGGTCTCTATTTGAGCATCATCTCTAGGATAAACTGAACTCGGAGAATCATCATAAACATCGACATCATATTCACCGCTACCGCTCAAAGTTAGAACCCCTGCACTCCCAGGGGTACCCCCAACAATCTGCCCTCGATTTTGCTGCTGTGAAAGTGCTTCCTCCCGATTCAGCACCGCCAGCCATGTAGCACTTTCCTTCGCTGTCATCTTATCCTGCAAGCCCTTGGATTGCCTAACAAGCTTCTTAATCTTCGCAACATCCGGAGACATATGTTTGATAACTGCAGTGAGAACACCAACTTTCCATGTCTTCTTCAGATCATGGGGTTTCTTGTAAGGTGGAGGCCCTTGTCCTTTCGTGAGGCCCAATTGTGGCCACCAATCCTCGTCTCCTCCAGGCCACCAGGGTGGGGGAACACCCTTCTCCAAAGGAAACCTTCTCTGTGGAGGATCACAGTGTTGCATCAAAGCTGAAAGAAGGGACCCCAATGTGGTATCCTGAAGCTCTTGAAGTGTATGGGGGGTTGGCGCACTTGCTGAGTTATTTGCTTGCACACTGGAAGCATGTTCAGCTTGATACTTTGCAATAGCCGCAGGACCATTCTTATCAAATTTCACCTTCTCCTTCCACCAGGCTCTGATATTATCAGATGCACCACTAACAGGCTTGCCTTTCTCTGGTATTATACCATATACGAAACCCTGTGCTTTACAAACTTCCATCAATTTCAACATATATTTCAAAATACCATCTTGGGCTCTAGACATCTTCTTTCGCCTAGCCAGTTCCTGCGACTGTTTATGCTTAGGCTTCTCACGACTCTGCTCTCTTGCCTTCTGCTGCTCTTTAAGACGCCTGTAACGTATTCGATCCTTCCACATACGTTTCTCCAAATCATGGACATCGATATCCTCATCACTGAGATCATCGTCAGCCATCCCTTCAGCATCATTATCTCCCATGAAATCTCCAAGGTCAATATCCATATTTCCCCCCAACCCAAAATCTGTGGTGACATGATTTTCCATGCTTGCTGGTCCTCAATCCAAACCCAACTGGTCAAACCCAAAGTTTCTGAAGATAACCCCAAAAATCCTCCCACTCTGGGATTTGAGCAATCCAATCATAAATCCCCCATTTGCCAATGCCCAATTCTGCAGTTAGGCTGTGTCCCAAAGAACTAACCTTCCTGATTAAACCCAAATTAGTCCAAAGCAGCCCCCAGAAAATCTCCACCTTTGAACAACCCAAATCACAGAATATCCATATGCTTAACCCCAAATCAGCATTCCATGTCTTCCCCGAAAACCCACTCTGATAAAATCCAAATTGATATCAAATAGCAACCCAAACTGAAATGGTAGAATTAAGCCTTTACTCAAGCCCATATCTACATTCAGACTATACCCGAACAATCAAATCCAACTGAAAAGAGACGAATTTGTCTAAAACAATTTCAAAATCCCCAACCTCTGAAGAGCCCAAATAACTGAATCGCCCATATAAACAGAATCCCATCTGTGTTGGGCCTGTACCTACCGAAAATATAACTTCTTAAAAATCAAAGTGGACAAAAGTAAAATATCTATACACCGATTGAGAAGAGATCCGCATACCTGTGATGAAGATTTCTTCATTCATCCACTGACCGATGTGCCAAACTGAACCTAGAAGCTCAACAATGGCCCTTGAATATTGCTCGACCAGTCTAAAAGCAGAACAAGAAAAAGCCAAGATCCCAAGAACCACAAGCAGCAGACGGCTGTGAAAAGAGAGCAACTTTTTTTATTATCGAGAAGACCGAATTGAATGGAGATACTCGAGGCCCCAGGGCTCTGACCGTCCAAAATCACATGTGGAATTTCCACTTTTCATGAGCTTTGCCAGAAAATTCTTCCCCACGGGGGAAGGTGGGGAATCTGGGGATTAAGATCGAGAGATCATGGTGACGAGGTGGAAACAACGGTGCTCAACTTGTTTGTCTTTTCTATTTTGTATTTCCTTGCAGATTCCTCATGTGATGTTTCATTTATTAAAAAATCAAATAAAATCTTGCTGCTTTCTTTAGGCAAACTGTTATGGTCAGATTTGCTTTATCATCAAATTTAGGGAACAGAAAAGATGAATTTAATTATCTGTATAAACAATTTTAACATATATAACCAGCAGTAAGAACATGTTTTCTGATTTAGCTGATAAATCATTTGTCTCACATGTTAAAATTCTGATCAAATTTTAAATTTTAATAATGTACAGCGACATTTCAATCTAGTCAACAATTCATTATATTTGTGAAGAAACTATATCATGAAAATGACAAATCATTTGACTTTGATTACAATAAATGAGAGCACAATTTGAGAAAACAGAAATTGTCCAACTACTGCTGCTCATCCTTATAAATTTATGGTTCCAGCCAATAGTCAAAAGACCAAAATGATCAGAACACTCCTTGTGTATGCTTATCACTTCATGGTTCTAAACAGATGGTTGTCCGTATGGAGAAAAAAGGTTTAAGAAACATGACTTTTAATTTCAAGTTTGACAAAATGTGGTTTGTCTGCTCAATCCATTTTTTAAGCATGTGTTGTGGGACAGGGATACGCACATAAGTACAAAATATTTTTGTTTAATTATGTTGAGGGTACAATAGCATATTGGGATGAAGTGGTAATTTTTTAATTTAACAAGAAGTATGGCTGGGCATCAGCAAATTGTTCATGTATGCTTTTTTTAAGAGTGGGTTTGTTTTTTATTTTAAGGGAAGTGTGATTATGATTGTGTCCAGAGAGATGTTTTATAATTTATTATAGTAACGATGTTGTAAAATTTTATGTAGGTAAGTGTTATATAATATAATGTTAGGTTGATTCGTTCTTGAAAATTAAAAATTAAAAATAAAATTAAAGAATAATGATTATATATAAGTTTGAGTTAGTTATTTGATGGATTTACTTATGGTAGTTTATAAGCTTATGTATTGTATAGGTCATCGTATTTGTCCATAGTATTTGTTATGATGAAGTCTATTCAAAGACTTGAGGAAATCCATTATGGAATGTGACAGTGCCATCTTAGATCCATCTTAACTTGAGACGTATCCCTCTCAACACTTAGTAGATCCGTATTTGAGATGGATCTATGCTGGTTATTAATAACAAAGTATAACATAGTGTTAGGATTGAATAATTTTTAATAAAAGAACTTAGTTGTAAATGGGAACTTTTCAATCATAATACAATAAATGTGAAATCAATGTATTCCTTATAATTTAAGTCTTTTTATATTGATATAAAGAGTTTAAGGGGTGTCGAGGAGTTTTGGGATTATAGAATATTATCAAATGTTGGTAATGTTAACTTGGTGGAATCAAGGAAAATGAGGGGCAGCCATTAAACGTTTGAAAGTTGAGCTTACATCGCCGATTCCTTTCATATTATAACTTCACATGGTTTATCAATTAGATGTAATTCAAGTGGATGAGAGGAGAATTTGCTTCCTCCCTTGCCCAAGTTCAAATTTCACATTTTGACATGTTTATTTTTCTTGAGTTGATTATGGTTGAGATGTTGATTTAGCCTTGAGCCTTGAAGAATTTGGTTTAACCCTTGGTACCATCCTTGGAATCGGGGGAGTTTCCCCAAGAGATGGATTACATGGGAAAAAAAGAAAGAAGTATACCTTTTGATCAAACCTTAAGATTTACATGCTAATAGAATTTAATGTCAAGTGGCATGCCAATCTTTGGTTAATGAGATGGACATTAATCTCATCTTGCCTTGGCATTCATCTTCCATACTTATTCAAGTGAGGCAAAGGATTGATCATTAATCATGACATGATGGATTTGCTATTAAAGGTGGGATTTTATTTCACATGGTTTTTGGTCTTTATAGGGGACTGGTTCACACATGGTCAGCTTGGTTTGTTTTAAAGGAAAAACTATGGTGCACCCTATTTCCCATGTTTGGAAAAGCATTGCGCTATGGTTCCATCTTGCCTTTCCAAAAGACTTGGGGCTTTATTCATGCTCTTGGGTCTCTACCTTGAAATAGGCCTAGTAGTTTCTCTAGTTATGGATTTGGGTGCATCTCGAGTGTTGAGAGCATGGAGGGTCACATGCATTCTAGTTGTTATGTCCCTGTGAAATTTCTAATCTACATTGGGTCTATAGGAAGATTATTCGTTAAATTGAGGACCTTTAGTGACCTTCTCTCACCATTTCAGTAAGATGGTAACTCAATTTGACTTTGAGAGAACCAAAAGTTTTTAATTATTAGCAATAGTGACTCATTAAAGCAAGTGAATTGAGATATTGGAAGTAGACTTCAACATGCTTTATAAATTTGTTATGGGTTTTACTAAGATCTCTCATTCTCTAGTTTCTCTTCAAAAAAAATCTATGAGTCTATTAAAGTAGCTATTTAAGATTAAAAAAAAAACAATCCAACAAGTGCATGAAGACATAGCAAATGAAAGTGTAGCCCTAGAGCTCAACCTTCAATAGACATCAAGTAAGAAGCAAGTCCTTAGTGGACAATTATTTTTCTAAGCCCGGTTTTTATTATGTTTTGTAAAACAATTTTGAAGCAAGTCCTTAGTGGACAATTATTTTTCTAAGCCCGGTTTTTATTATGTTTTGTAAAACAATTTATTATTTGACTACACACAAGTGGAAATTTTAGTTATGTTGCTAATACTATAAGAACTACTAAGACAATAAGCAATTATTTTTCAATTTTGGATGTTTTTGAACCCCTAATATTAAACATTGTTTTATATTAAATTGTTGTATGGTGTGGTTGCAATCTTTTTTTGTCACAAACGATAATGGTTCATTTATAAAAAATTGGTTTAGTTAGAATAGAACATAATAATAACATAAGCATAAACATGTTAATTTTTTCAATGAAAAAGGTAAAATTTGAAATTAGGTATATGTATTTGTCCTCATGTATGAGGCTAAGGTAAGGTAAGATGCTACTTGATATCACATGACTTTTCTATTAGAGCCAATCATTTCAAACATGGGATATTGTCTATCTTACCTCTAAAGAGAGGTTGAAACTAACCTTCTTTGTTTCGTAATATGATTTAAATTATTTTTAATTAACTAAAAACTTATGTTAGTAACACAAAACAAAAAATATATTAATTATCTAAAAACTAATAAAAATACAAATATTTCTTTTTATAAATTATGAATAAATTATTTCAAATAACTAAATTTTATTTGTATATAATAATAATATTATATTAAAATATTAAAACTATATTTTCGTATTTATAATTTCAATTATATACGTAATGAAAGATGTTATATGAGTACATTTAAAATAGCCTTTAATTTTATAATACATATTTAAGAGGCTAAAAAGTAGAGTATTTTGTTTTTTAATAAATATTATTTACAAAGTTATGTTTTAATATTTTAATATATTTCTAATATTAATAAATAGAAAAGACTCATTATGTATCTGTAAGTGGAATGGTAAATATGATATATGTTTTAAAATTGTTTTTGTTTGGCTAAAAGCTTGTTTTCTTTGGATGTAAATAAATAGGTTAATGACCCAAGACCCATAGGCATCTCGCAGAAGTGAGAACCTACCCCTTTATGGATCACTAGCAGGTAATTCTAGCAGACGTGCTTTTCCTTGAATAACAGTGCTGAGTCAGCCTGCATTCGCGGATAGTAGCGAGTGATGGTTGTCCCTGCCACTGATTTGACCACTAAGTTATGATAGATTTTGTCACTGTTAAAAAAAAATTGTAAGTGGAACAAAGTTTTGAAATTATATATTTGTTTTCATTATCATTATAAAATACCGCATAGTCTAACTAATAGACAAAATGACTTCTTTTAGGGAATTTTTTCTCATTAATTTTAACCAAAATTTGGCAGAGATTTTTAAAAATTTGAGTTTATGTTGTTTAATCTATATAGAATTTGAGTGCCCCAAGGGTTTTTCAGAATGTTGAACCCATTTATGCATTAAAAAACGTACTTTAAATAATAAAAAATCGCAAGCTTACTTGAAATTATATTGTCAAATTCCATTGAAAAAAGTCATTTCATCTATAGGTTAAACTACCCTTAAATTTATAATTAAAATTATGAAAAATGATTAATTTTACTAAATTTATATACAAAATTTATTTTATAATAAAAAGGGATAAACGTAAAGCAGAAAGTATTGTATATTACAATAAATAAGTAGGAACGTAATACATGTTCATTGGACAAAGTCCGTCAATTTCTCCTCATAAAAAGGAAATCCTCCCATTTCCTTGAAAATTGTTTTTTAAATAATTTCTCTTTTTAAATTCTCATATTTTTCTTGAAAATAAGAGTTGTGTTTTTTAAATATTGATGGAAACAATCACTTTGAGAAATAGTGGGCAAATTGCCATTAAGGTCTACCAAGTGATGGTTTAATATCCAAAGGCAACAGAAATTTTGAAATTATGAACATCAAATGTGTGATTATTCCAAAAGATATGGCTCCACAACTATAATTATTAGGCATTCACGACGTTGTGGATGTTAAATTAAGGTGGGAGGTCTAATATAAAGATATTAGGATTCATTTGTTTTTTTCAGAAGAAAAAGCATCATAGATTATATTAAGTCAATATAAAAAACCATGATTGGATACAAAAGGATGACTTGAGCAGCTCCATGTCAAGACATCATTGAGAAGAAGCATATAGGATGTATGACATATAGCATAGCATAATATGGAGACTGTAGAGAAAAAACAGCAGATGAATCTAGATGAAAAGGGACAGTACTCATGGATACATATGCTTATCATTATAATCATAAGAAAAGAGCAAAGACTGGCTAAGCCCGAAGATTTAGGCCTATTTTCTTGAAACAGAGTCAAAAATTGAGCTGATACAGTGCAAAATGGACTTATAGGGAACCTTGGAATCTCTGAAGATTTTATGGTTCCACCACTTCCAAGCACACCAGATCATGATAACAAGAAGAGGGCGCCTTGACTCGCATTGAATACTCCACCATTGAAAGGCTACATGAACAGAAACAAAGACATTAAGAGGAAAATCAAATAAAATTGCAAGCTCATACCAGATTTCCTGTGAGGAGTTGCATTGAAAAAACATGTGAAGATTAGTCTCCTCTTCTGACTTGCACATCGAACACCTGCTAGGTCCATGCCAATTTCTCTTCCTCAGATTATCCCATGTCAGATTTCTGTTGTTGAATACCAGCCATGCAAAAAAGATCATTCTAGGAGGTCATCATGTTTTCCATAGAGCCATCGGGAAAATTAAGGCAGAGCTCGAAGCCTTTGAGCAGATGATATCGGAGTAGATGTCTTTAACTCTGGCTGGCGCAGAAGCATTTGACATGGACCAAATTAGGTGGTCATTTAGTCCCCCGCGAATAATCCTGCTTGCTTGTAAGGAAGCTTTAACCACATTCCATGTAGAAGAGAGTTCAGCTGGCAGACCAATGTCATTAGCATCCTTCCATATGGGAATAAGGCCTAACCAATTCGAGATGAGTTTGTCCCAAGTGAAAACACCGATTCTGTGAAGGACAAATAAAAGATCTTCTGGTAGATAGTAGCTGCGACTACAAGCGATAGGATCAAGACCAATTATGAGCCTGTTTCCAGAGTGGATCCTCCATCTTAGTTTTGACAAGAAGAATTTCTCAACTTTCCTGAAGCTAAGCCATATAGCCGATCCTTTTTTCATTCCAATTGCATCATTTCTATACCAGAATTACAGGCATTTACCTTTCAAATATTTATGTTTAATAGTCTTGCTCCATGGCCCGTCCCCGAAAATCCCTCTCCAGAGCGATTTGCACAAAAGTGCCTTGCCAAAAATTCTCAAATCCTTTAGTCCCCATCCCCCCAGATTCTTTGGCAATGAAATGCTCTCCATTTTAGATAGGTGAAACTTCCTCTGATCGGAACTTCCTCCCAAATGAAGTTTGCCGTGATCGTGGTCATCTTTTGGATTATGCTTACCGGAAGGAAGAATAGATGAGCCCAGTAAACCGCCATCTGCAATAAAACAGCTTGAGAAAGTGTGACCCCACCTGCCAAGGATAGACTCCTGAATTCCCATGTAGAGATTTTTTTGAAAAGTCTTTCTGTCAACCAGAGCCAGTCATTTTTGGAGTAACCTTTTGCTTTAAGGTGGAAGCTAAGGTATTTGAGGCCTTGCTTGAGCGATTTGGATTCTATACCAAAGAGCTGAGAAATCCAGTTCACCGTCTCCAAGTCGACATCGTTGTGATATAGCAGAGATTTTGCTTTGTTTATAAGGAGTCCGGAAGCTCTTTGAAATCTGTCTAGAATATCTTTTAAATAGATCCACGATGATCTATAAAGCATTGCAAATAAAAGAACATCGTCTACAAAGAGGTTGTGTGAAGAGAATATGTGCCTACAAATCTTTATGGGTTTACATCTATCTTCAGCCACTGCTTTGTTGATATGGATACTTAGAGAATTCATGGCCAGGATGAACAAGAGAGGCGAGAGAGGACATCCCTGTCGCAGGCCTCTCTCGGCTTGAAAGAAGTGAGAGGGAAACCCGTTAACAATAACCTCATGGTTCACATTCTCGATACATGCCATTATCCATCAGATATTTCTTGACTTGAGGCCGATCTTTGCAAGAAGGCATTCCATAAATCCCCAATCTAAGCAGTTGAATGCCTTCTGCAAGTCTATTTTCATGATGGTCGCTGGAGATTGTTGAGCAAACATAGAAGAGAGGCATTCTTGTGTATTAGCTACAGCATCCAGGATGTTCCGGCCTTTTAGGAAAGCATATTGATCCTTTGTTAAATAGGAAGCCAGTATTCCTTTAATTCTTTCAGCAATAATCTTCGTGATAATCTTGAAGGATATATTGCACAGAGATATCGGTCTGTAGTCATTAAACGATACCGATTCCACTTTTTTTGGGATGAGGGCGATCAGAGTTGAAGAAGTAATATGATGAATATTACCAGACATCCTCAACGCTTCCACCATCCTTAGGATATCATGCTTGATGAGGTCAAAGAAATTGAACGGGCTTAATTTTATGATGTTGTATTGATTTTTAAAACCATATTTATATAAATCTACTTAAATTTGGTCATTATTTTAAAATGTAGAATGTAGAGTGATTTAACGTTAATTATGTGTTTTTTGTTTTACATTTTGATTTGTAAATTATTATGGATATTCTACTCGATAGTTTGTCACAATAGATCTAATAAAACTATATTTAAAAAATCTGAAATCTACACTATTAGGGTTTTTCTCTTTCAATTTATGGATTTGTAGATTATTGTTTATTGCATATGCATGCAAATTAAAATTTATGCAGAAAATAGAGAATATCGAAATAAAAACTCACAAACCACTATTTGACACAAGATATAACCTGGGAAACCCTTGTATGAGAAAACCCAATTGAAAGATGAGGTCACTATGTTGTCTTTCTCTAAATACAAAATGGTTGTGAGTGCAAACAATTATGGTGTGTGGCCTATGGTCTACTGCAGTGCACAAGTCCTCTTTGTGTGCTCTATCCCCTATCCCTCTCAATTATTTTTCTTATCTATGGAGAAAATGCATTCAAAAAGAATTGAACCCCTTTTCCTCCTAGTGGCTTGGCTATAACACAACTCGATAACCTGCTAGTGGTTAGGTTTGACCACCTCAACCCTTGACCAAAGTTATAATATGGAATCTTCTAGAATCTTTTCATCACAATCACGTGGCTAGCCCTTTTTCCATAAATTATGGGGGTTGACGTGGCATCCTCTCGAATTATGGGGGTGAAAAAAGGAAGGTCAACTTCTGGGTAACATAACTTTTGCATATGGACTCCAATTGAGGCAATCCTTGCACCAGTGGAAAGTTCTATGTCTATATAATATGAAGAAAAAAAGTGCAGCGATAAAGCGACGAAGTTTTATTCCCAAAGAAATTCATTTGATTCTCTAAATGCTTCTGGAAGGTTTTAGACTCCAATTTGCCAAACTAGGTCTTGTTGGTAAAAATGGTCATGTGAGTTGATTCTTACACTTTTTCCACTCTTAAAGCGTCAAGATGGATGACAAGCATTATACTGATCCATTATGGATCACATTTTGCTTATGATTAATGAAGGATATCATGAACCATGTTTTGGTTTTTGACTAAGTTTTATGAAATATAAGAAACTTTATCTTGGCTCTTTTGTTGTTGGAATGAGGATGGATGAGGAGAATGATGTGGATCTCATAAGGAAGTAAGAGGTTCAAAGCTAAAATCAACTATAGAAGGACATTATCCTATAGACACATGACTAACTCTATTATAGTTTTGTTATAAAATATGCAAATATTGATCCCATTATTTGTTCCTTTGGAGATACATATAGAGAGCACAAACAGATGTTTCCTTTATTATCTTAGTTTTGCCATCAACTTATGCGATAAGAATTAGTAAATTCTAAGTAGAAATAAATCCAAGGATTAGTTTGATTAGCGAACCATCTACTTAAGGCATGTTGTGGATGAGGAGTCCTTAGGTTAGAAGTTTAAAGCCAATTGAGTCACTAGGGGTTATCAATAGCTATTATGGCTAGTAGTTGTGCCACTCTCTATCTAAATGTTGTGGGGAATAGAGGGGGATCCCATAAGGTTTTAGAAATGCATTATATTGTAATTTCTAATAAATTTTAACTTTAGTTTCATCTCATTTTCCCTTCTTTGGAAGATATTAATTTGAAAAAATCCATATGTAAAGGTTTTGCATGTGACTTATGCATGTACATTTCAATCTTGGACTTCACTCATTTCTATTCGAATATAATACAAATGAGTGTACAACATATATGTATAGTTTTGGAATATCTTTCTTTACATGTACATTAAATTGTTGAAATTATACTCACATGATTGGTCTTAGAGCTTAGAAATCATGACCTCCATCTTTTACCTTTGTTGTAGGTTCTCTAGTGCACAACATGATCAAATAGCACTAAATAATGGATTTGGTTCATTTAGGAAATTAAAAAATAAAGTGTGTGAGTGAGCTAATTAATCTCAACTATCCCTAAGCATGAAATGAAAGGAACAAGGAAGAGGAGAATCCAAGTGGGGAATCAACTTCACAATCAATTTGCAAATACCAAAATCAAGGAGTATTCTACTATTTCCTAGCATTATTAGTATTTCAAGTAATGAGAACATAATCCATTGAAAAACATGCAAACCATGCAAACGACACAAGGTTCAGGAATGGCAGTCATGAAAATGAAGGTTTATGGTATTGCAAATGATGAATTTTCACTAAATGACTTCTCTTGAACATGTCGGTGACACTGAAATGAATTGGTAGCATTCACCCAAAACAAAGTGATGGATGGTATGATAGACCAACGGTGTGATAACCATCAAGCTAATAACCCAACCCAAATAGTCATGGTGATGGAGTGAAAGTGTCATGTTCAAGAGCGACCTGTTACCATAAAGTGGTTTTCCCCTTTTTCCCATTTTCCCCAGTCATTGCTGACCAGTACCTCTTTATTTTTATCAAGCTTGAGGAGGATAACATATGCTTGTTGTATAATTCCACCCTTCGGGTGAATCCATCGCTATGTGATGTTTTAACGAGTCTAGCGAAGGTGAAATTTGGTCTTGTCTAGATGGACAAGTTTGTCGCTATTTGATGTTTTAACGAGTTTAATGACAAAGATAACTTGGTTCTTTGCATGTTTAGAGAGTTCGAAAAAGGAACGAAAAGAAAACTCCACAAGTTCTTTTTCGTAGATTAATCTCTCAAGCCTGAAAAAGCGTAAAATAATACAAGAGAGATGTTGTTTCCAATCCGTTAACGAGCTGGAAAGGACAAGCGCTCGACAATATTTTCATGTTTAGAGAGTCTGAAAAGAGCTTAAAGAGGACTCCACTTTGTGGAACAAGTGGTGTCTAGAATAGCAATTGGCTCCAGTGCTGTTGGAACTTCTCAAAACATGTTGATTTATGTGAAGAGGATGGCTAATAAGACCACTCATTACAAATGTTCCTCAAAAGGGTAAAACAACCAAGTGAAAGCATATGATCGGCCAAAGGGATGGTGGCAATGGGATGAAAACAGCCAAGGCTCATCTGACAGAAAACGCTGATAGAAAGGCAATCACGAGGGTTAAAATGGAGATCGGTTCATTTTTACACAAGCTTGAACCATAGGGAACTATGCTTGGATTCAGTTTCATGTTTACACAAGCTTGAAATGAAAAACTATGCTTGGAACTAGTTTCATTTTTACATAAGCTTGAAACGAGGAAAAACTTTGCTTGAAACTGGTTTCATTTTTACACAAGCTTGAAACGAGGAAAAACTATGCTTGAAACTGGTTTCATTTTTACACAAGCTTGAAACAAGGAAAACCTATGCTTGAAATTGGTTTACATGCCCCCAACATGATGAAAGGGAGAGTCTCCTGTAACCAGATGGAAGTCGTCGCGATGAAGCGGGACGGTTATCCAACACCTTTTTGGCTTCGTCCAGATAGGGAAAAAGGTGAATGGGGTGATTCCTGTTGAAAATAGCAACAAGAAATGCTAAATATAGAAGTGCTAAATTTAGTACTGCTATAAATAGCATTTCAGGATACCTTCCTATTTTAGTTAGTCCCTGAACTAAAATAGAGAAGTAAAATTCGAATTTGATCTTAGCAGTTGTTTGTAAAATAATTAATTAATTCACCATGAGTTAATTAGTTGTAGAAAATCAAACATGAAGTCTATGTGGGGACATGCAACAGTTTCTCCATTAATTGAGGAATTTATCCATTAGTTAAAGAGATAAGGATGAGTTGTAATTAGTTGGCTCAGTTAACTGAGTCAAGTCCAGTTAGATTAATTCAAACAGTTCGTTGAATTAATTGTGAGTTCAGTTATTTAATGCATGCATGCATGTAATTGCTACACTTCAGATAACTGGATATTCTCTCATAAATAACTCATGCATGTTAGTTCAGATAGAGACCCAGTTGAGATCAGATGGAGGGACAGTGTACTATCAGTTGCTAGAATATTCCATTGTGAATATCTCTTGCATGCAGAAGGAATTCTTTCCTTGAGGATTGCGCAGTTACTTCTTCAGGTTTTATGAGTGTGATGAGGCCAATTCACACATGTGGCATCACTAGACCCCAAGAAAAATTGCGCAAGGAAATAGGAGGCTTGGAGGGCTTAAGGGGGACATATACTATGTCTATTCAGTCTGTGAGTTGTATTGTTTGATTGCAGAGAAAGCAAGATAGCTTGAGAGCTGATTCTTTTTGTAACTTGAACATATTTCCACTTGTATGATAATACGGAGATTGGGGTTTTAGGCTGAGGCTTTCCCTAGGTTATTTCTTCTATGTTATGTGTGATTGATTTCTCATTCTCAGTTATATGTGTTCTCATTGATCTTGATCAATTCGATTAAGCTTCCACAAAGTTTGCTGTAGAAGTATATCTTGTATTTTACTTTAGTCTATTGCATAATTTGTTGATCTAAAATGGGAACTTCTACATGGTATTAGAGCAAAGGTGATCAAAGTGAAGAACAATATACAAGAAGGGAGAAGTTCAAAGTTTGAGGTTCCTGAATATAGAAATTGAGTTCTTATCACATCTCATTTTCACTAATCAGATATTGATCCAGGACCTTGATGATAGCTCGAATTTCAAAGTGTTTGAAAGAGTGTCAAACCTAAATGAATGGATAGATCTTGTCATCCTGATCTCGGCACGTGAACAGTTTGAAAAACTGACACCATATGGAGGAGTTATCGCATTTTAAAATTGCCTATAAACTACAAATTCTTGAATTTTGGAAAAATTAAAAAAATAATATTCCAAGAAATATTCCTTGGAATATACCTTAGAATATTCTCCAAAATATTCATTGGAATATTTTGTTTGGTTGGACCAATCAGAGACTGGCACGTGGCAAGCTTGGAGGCCGCCACGTGGCCCTGAATTGTGTTGGAAATAATACTGAGGGGGGGGGGTGAATCAGTATTATCAAATCAAACAATTTTTCATTTCCATAATCAAATTCATATACACCACTTCAATTAATGATACCTACGTATATACGCAACTGTGTTAATTGTAACTAGCGTATATCCAGTAAACTTATGATTCAGTTAGTTGATCTTCAATGAGTGCATCAGACATTATTAACCATATTAACAGTAAACAGGTGCAGTAAAACAGAACATATCATCACACATAAGGAGCACACATGAACACCATGATATAAGGTGGAAACCCAATGTGGGTGAAAGCCACCTGTTGCAAACCGTCTCTATCTTCCTTTAATAAGAAACTTCTTTTTACAATATTTATGTACTGGTGTAGTCTTATACCAGTACGCAGGCTTCTACCTGCAGAAGGCTACAACCTTCTTAGCTCTTGTACTAGCCGATCCATTTACTAGTACGTAGGCACTGGCCTACTGAAGGCTCCAACCTTCACTCGTTTTCCAGCTGCTCCTGGAAGGGGGTAACCCCCTGGCTCTTGTACTGGCTGATATGTTTACCAGTACGTAGGCACCGGCCTACAGAACTCTACGATCTTCTCTCTTCCTCCAGGGACCACGTTTCATAAATTTTCATACTGGATACTCCTGAAGCACAACACCATAATCTGAAGGCCACGTTTCATCCAATTTTCATACTGGACCCATCAACAACATTGAAGCACAAAATTAATCATCACAGCAATACACCCATCAACTACACCCACATCATCAATCTCTGAATCACCCAATACTGAAACACTGAAACCCTGTCAACAACACAGTCACCAGAACACAGAACAGACAACATAACTCTGCAACAATAACCAGATCCAACTGCAACTTCAAATATCATATCTCATAATGTATACGCTACTATGAAGAACCAAACCAGCGTACATACGTGCTTTCACCAAAGCCAACCCGCGTACAGATCTGCAAATATTTACTCATAACTTTGCAGTTGTTCCAGACATCAGTCATACCCAGATCATAACATTCATACAATAAAACATGCATCAATAATTCAGATCTAGTCTATCCATAATCAAACCATATAATGATAAACATTCCAAGCCTTAAGATCCCGATCCATCGTTCATCATCATCCACATGAGTGCATCCTTAGTTCAGATCAAGCAAAGCATCGCAAACCCATAACCAACATACTAGATCTCACACTTTATCATATATTCATCACTTGCACACCTGCACCTTGGCCTAATGATCTTCTCCTTATATAGGTTTAGGCTTCTCTCAATACCATGGTCCAAAACCGTGTAGAACAAATACCTTGGACCCAATACCTTAGGTCAACACTTCGGACCAAATACCATGGACCAAATACCACGGACCAAAACTTAGTTTTCCGACATGTACGCTCCTTTCCTTCTGTGAACCTGCGTGTGTACATATATGCGTCTTCTGTTCTACTCATCTACGTGTATACGCACTTTCATCAAGGTTAACATGCGTATACCTCTCTCTTGACCTGTTGTACTATGATATGTCATTTGATTGAGTTGCCACCTGTATCATACCTCTGAGTGAGTTGCCATCAAGGACAACACCTGTATCATAATGCCAACAAATTGGCATCGTAAAAATTTTATGGGGTCGACCAGGATCAAACTCGTGACCTCCCGCATACAAATCTATAGGCCTGATCGTCCGTGCTACACGTTGTGTCTTAATCAATATGGAATGTGGGTTGTATGTATTGGGTTAACATTTATACTTTGAGGGATAAACCTCTAGCAGTTACCCACCAGCGCTTCCGACCTGGTCACACGCCGACGGTTATAACGATGGTTACGCCAACAGTCAACAAACCCACCAGCGCAAACCTTAACCTCTACCCCGAATCATTGTCACATGTACAGTTTTAGCCGACGGTTACGGTCAGCCGATGATTTCACTTGGCGGACTTCCAAATTTGGTGCAGTTTGCCAAATTTAATTCCAGTTAGCTGCAGTTTGCCAGATTTGGTGGACTAATTCTAGGAGAGACTGATTAATTGAACTCAAGAGGCAATTTTTGACCTAAGAGAGGGAAACAAGAGGCTAGCTAAGCTAATTTGGGCCTTCTGAAGCCATTGGAATAGTCCAGAGAAGCTGAAGAAGCCAACTTCAAGGAGATTTTCTTCTAGGGAGATTTTGGAGCTCAGGGCCACCAGGGGTTGGAGGCAGTTGCAGGAGCTACCAGTATTCATTCTCAGCAAAAAATAGTCGTTCCTAACTATAAAAAACCTTATAAATCCATTGCAGGGGTTTTCAAAAGCATTTGGAGACTTCTAAAGGCTGAGATGTTGAAGGGGATTTTCAGGCAGCCCAGTGCCAACCGTGGAGGAAGGCCTAGATCGGGGATACAGTGCTCGTTTTGAGCAAATGAACAGTCATTTGTTGATGTCAGATATGTGCTGAAGATAGTAGCAGAGGTTTCAGAGACATTTGAAGCATTATGAAGGAGTTTGTGCCATTAAGAAGCTCAGGGAAGCTTAGTGCACCTACTGAAGGAATCAAGTCCAAGGGAGCCTAGATTTGCTTGCACAATGAGGATAGCCATGACAGGGATGTAGATGGTTTTCTAAGCCCATTGGTTTAGTTCAGTAACCTTTGAAGTTGAGTGTGGAACTTGTAAAAGAAACTTTTCCATAATCCCAAAGAGCCAAGTCAAGTTGACAAAAGTTCAAGGAGACGTAGCCCACGATATTTGGGTGAACTCCTAGATTAAATTTGTTGTTATGTGCTGATATTTATTTGCTTCATTAAATGAATGATATATGTGTTTAATATCAAAAGAAACAAATCAAATTAAAGCATTTAAACAGTTGAAAACAAACAAAGACATACACCTGTTTCAAGTACTTAATTCCGCAATTGTCAACACAAGCTAGATCATATTTTTGTTAAGCTTTGGAGTGGGAGGTTCTTGTAAGTATGACAAGTTGTTCAAACCCTCATTTCAGATTAGATGGTATCAGAGTAGGTTTCTTGATTGACAGAGCAATCTGTTTGCTTGTTTGACTTGAAAGGTGTTTGATTATTTGTAAATTGACTATTGTTTGAGTTTGCAAAAGTGAAGGGAAAGTTGTTGTTAGCTAATTCCAAGAGAGGACAAGAAGGAAGAAGGGCTGAAGGCATTCTCCTTACCCAAAGGACCTCAAGACAATCCTTGAATTACAAGAGTTTTGTTGCAAAAGGCTGCTTGAATAAAAGCTCGACTCTGAAGTCATTTAATTCAAAATCTATTGAATTGTATTGAAGTTCTATTCTGAATTTTGTTGAAGTTCTTTTGTTCATTTTTGATAATGACAACTTCCACAAGTGAGTTTTCAAAATCTTCCTCCTTCACAAGATTCTTTGATGAAGGCTTGAAGCAAGACTTGTTCATCATGATGGATATGGTGAGAGAAATGTATGAGGATGAAAGGAAGAGCACCATACTTCAAGAGCAGTTGAATTCCATGAAGGAAGAGAAGTAGTTGCTTTTTGACAAATTGCAGGAAATGGAGAGCCAACTTCATATTGCAAATATGAACCTGGAAAGGATGCATGAGTTGGAGACATGACTCCTTGTTGCCAAAGAAGCCTTAGTCAAGTATCAGCTTGAAGAAGAGGTAAGCAATCCTAGTTTGTCTTCAAATTCTTATAAGAATGTTTATGTTGGTTCTTTTGAAAAACATACAATAGGCATAGGGTCCAAGTTGATGTCCAAAATGGGATATGAAGGAAAAGGATTGGGAAAACATGCACAGGGTATTGTTGAGCCAATAATGGTTGAGGAAAGGCCTAAGTATTTGGGTCTTGGCTATGGGAAATCTTATGGAGAAATTTCTAGAGCAGCCATGAAGGCAATTGAAACAGTTCCTAGAAGAAGTTTCATTTTAGGTTCTCTACCTCAAGGTTGTAAAGATTGTATTCATGGGGAATGCAATAGTTTGAAACATACTTTGCAAGAAGAAGATGTTCATAAGCATGCACTTGAACAAGAGAGTTGTGAAAGCTCTAAAACCATTGAAGGGATTGATGGTGTTCCAAAGGGAGCTGCTTCTTCATTTGATTCACCTCCTCATGAAGGTAATGAAGGTGAAAGAGAAAGGTATAAATCTGATTTCCATCAAACTTCTTTTGATAATGTAAAGCATGGTAAATTTCCACATAAGCATTGGAAAATAATTTCATGTTCCTTTTGTGATTTGGTTAACCATAGTGTTTCTAGATGTTGGAAAAGAATGGCCACATATAGGAAACTTTTGAAGGAAAGGAGGCAAGAAGCCAAAGGTCCATTGGAAAATTCAAATTATGTTGTCAAGAAGAGGCACATGTGTTGTACTTATTGCCATAAGCAAGGACATATTACTGAAAGGTGTTGGACTATGAATCCAACAATGCTTCCACGAAATTTGAAGAAGGTGGAAAAAGAGAATGACAAGAATGGAAAGGAAGTTTCCATAATTGATATGTTTCAGGATGATCCACATGTTGATGTCGATGTACATTTAAAGGAAGAACCTTTGATTTGGATTGGTAAGAAATGGTTACAGTTCTTATCCAATTAAAGTTGCATGTATTTCGATTTGATGCATTTCTTTGCTAATGGAATGCAAGTTGCAGGATGGAAAAGTTGAGTATGTAGACTCACTTCATTGCGGCAAAATTATTTTCATTTCAGCTTTGAAAGTACATGTACATGTGATCGAGGATCTTGTACTTATGATTGTGCTTAAGAAAAAGTTGAGGAATCGAATACATGCATGAGAATGGAATGTATGAACCCAGGGATGCTAATGTTTTCATTGTATTTAAATATGTATGTAATTGACTTGATGGAAAGATATTGACCATCATATTGTTTTGTTTAAACATGCATGTAATGTCATGCCAACTTGGAAGAGTTGATTTGATCTCCAAGATTGTAAAAGGGAGATAATGATGAAGTGTTTCATCTTTGTAAAAGAATCATTAAAATTCTTTTTGTACATGCTTGACTTAAAGGTTCAAATTGTTGAAAGGGAATGTTTTTGTCATCTTGATTTAGTCGATCATTTGTACACAAGATGTAAAGACTTGTTGATGATTCACATGAGGTGAAATTTGTTTCTTTTGATGGAGCAATAATTTATGTCGTCAAGTTGTTTTCTTGTATTTTGACATCATCTGCCGAAGGAGATTTGCAGCAGCAAAAGTCACCATGAAAGTGTCTATTCAACTACCTTCTATAAATTCCGAATGATTTCAAGGAAGACAGTTCTTAACAGGAGGACAAGCGCATCCAGGAAGGGAAGTGTCGACTACCTTTGAGTTTTGGTTCAAAGGCACCCGCCATGCAGGAAAGTGTATGAAGGTTAGAAGAAGAGGGTACTGTATTCTCATCTACTGTTCAGATCAATATATTAGTCTTTTGGGGTCCAAAAGATTCCTAATGGGGAGGAGTGATTAGATATTGATCCAGGACCTTGATGATAACTCAAATTTCAAAGTGTTCGAAAGAGTGTCGAACTTGAATGACCGGATAGATCTTGTTGTCCTGATTCCAGTGCAGTGAATGGTTCGAAAAACTGACACCTTATGGAGGAGTTATCACATTTTAAAAATGCCCAGTAAACTGCAAATTCTTGAATTTTGGAAAAATTTTAAAAAGAATATTCCAAGGAATATTCCTTGGAATATAGCCTAGAATATTCTCCAGAATATTCGCTGGAATATTTTGTTTGGTTGGACCAATCAGAGACCGACACGTGGGAAGCCCGGAGGCCGCCATGTGGCCCTGAATTGGCATCATAAAATTTTTATGGGGTCGACCTGGATCGAACCCGTGACCTCCCGCATACAAATCTATAGGCTTGACTGTCTGCGCTACATGTTGTTTCTTAACCAATATGGAATGCGGGTTGTATTTATTGGGTTAACATTTGCGGTTTAAGGGATAAACCACCAGCGGTTCCGGCCTGGTCACACGCCGACGGTTATGCCAACGGTCAATAAACCCGCCAGCACAAATCGTAACCTCCGCCCCAAATTGTTGTCACATGTGCAGTTTTAGCTGATGGTTACGGTCAGCTGACATTTCGCTTGGTAGACTTCTAAATTTGGCACAGTTTGCCAAATTTAACTCTAGTTAGCTGTAGTTTGCCAGATTTGGTGGAGTAATTTTAGGAGAGACTGATTAATTGAACTCAAGAGGCAATTTTCGACCTAAGAGAGGGAAACAAGAGGCTAGCTAGGCTAATTTGGGCCTTATGAAGCCATTGGAATAGTCCAAAGAAGCTGAAGAAGCCATCTTCAAGGAGATTTTCATCCAGGGAGATTTTGGAGCTCAGGGCCACCAGGGGTTGGAGGCAGTTGCAGGAGCTACCAGTATTCATTATCAGCCAACAAACAGTCGTTCCTAACTGTAATGAACCTTCTATATCCATTCTAGGGGTTTTCAAAAGAATTTGGAGACTTCTAAAGGCCGAGATGCTGAAGGGGAGTTTCAGGAAACCCAATGCCAACTGTGGAGGAAGGCCTAGATCGGGGATGCAGTGCTCGTTTTGAGCAAATGAGCAGTCATTTGTTGATGTCAGATATGTGCTAAAGACAGTAGTAGAGGTTTTAGAGACATTTGAAGCATTATGAAGGAGTTTGTGCCATTAAGAAGCTCAGGGAAGCTCAGTGCACCTACTGAAGGAATCAAGTCCAAGGGAGCCTAGATCTACTTGCACAATGAGGACAGCCATGATAGGGATGTAGATGGTTTTCTAAGCCCATTGGTTTAGTTCAGTAACCTTTGGATTTGAGTGTGGAACTTGTAAAAGAAACTTTTCCATAATCCCAAAGAGCCAAATCAAGTTGACAAAAGCTCAAGGAGACGTAGCCCACAATATTTGGGTGAACTCCTAGATTAAATTTGTTGTTATGTGTTGATTGTTATTTACTGCATTATATGAATGATATATGTGTTTAATATCAGAAGAAACAAATCAACTTAAAGCACTTAAACAGTTGAAAACAAACAAAGACATACACCTGTTTCAAGTACTTAATTCCACAATTGTCAACACAAGCTAGATCATATTTTTGTTAAGCTTTGGAGTGGGAGGTTCTTGTAAGTATGACAAGTTATTCAAATCCTCATTTCAGATCATTCACCAATGGCGTTCAGCGGTTTAAGACTCGAGTATGCCCTTGATGGCAGCTCGAATTATATAGTCTGGAAGGATCGCATGGAAGCAATATTAGAGGATAATGGTCTAAAGGACTTCATTGATCAAGAAGTCCCCAAGTTGACTAATGCTACTCAATTGGTGGAATGGAAGAACTGTGTGGCTAGAGTAAGAAGAATCCTTCTAGAGGGAGTTCGAGAACACATAGTCTCGAGTCTCCATGGGAAGGAGACACTGTTTTCGATGTGGAAAACATTAAAAGATCTATATCAGAATAACAGTGATCAGAGGAAGCTGGCGCTGAAAGACAAGCTTCAGATAATCAAGTGTGAAAAGGGCGACATGATCTCTACATATCTGAACAAACTCACCACCTACAGGGATGATCTTGGAAGTGTAGGGATCACGACTGCTGATGATGACATGGTGAGTCTTACACTCCTCGGTCTTCCTAAAGGTTGGCATAGCTGCCAAGACTCGGTTAATGGAAGAGAAAAACTGCCAGATTGGGAACGACTTTGGTCAGATCTGATGCAGGAGGAAATAAGAAGAAGCACCAGAGATGGATCCTCATTGAAGCAAGATGATGAGGAAAATCTAGCCTTAGCATGTAAGGCGAGGAAAGGGAAAGGGAAGGCATCCCATCCCAAATCCAGTTCTTCCCATGGTGGTAAGAAGTTTGACAATCCAAAAGTGCGATGCTTTCATTGTCATGAAGTGGGCCATTATGTTACAAATTGTCCACAGAATAAATCCAAGAAGGGTTCCTCAAAGGGATCTAATGGTGAGGCGTTGGCCTCACAGTTTGAGCTGGATTTCTCGCTTATCGCGCGCATGGTTTCATCCATGGTGGGATGTGTGTGGTACCTAGATAGTGGAGCTTCATTCCACATGTCAGGTGACAAGAATCTTTTCAGTACCTTGGAGGAGAAGGATCTCTAGATGTGGATCGAGATGGGTGATGATGGAAAGTACTGTGTTTCAAGTGAAGGTACGGTTGTGTTTCAAAGGGAGCATGGAGCTCCCCTCACCCTGACTGATGTAAAGTATGTACCAGGTCTGAAGAAGAATCTTATGTCTATCGCTATGCTAGAAGATAAAGGCTATGATGTAGTCTTTAGTAAAGGAAAGGTATTCCTGAGGCATATTAGTACTGGACAGACAAAGCGAATTGGGATTCAAGTAAAGAATCTTTACAAGCTGGAGGTAGACGACTGTGCTGCATTGAGTTCCAAAGCTGAGATGGTGCAGAGCCAAGATGTTGGTGAGTTATGGCATAGAAGATTGGGCTACTTGCACCATGGAGCCCTGAAGATCATGCAACATATTTCTACCATATTACCCAAGGGAAAACTTGAGTAGATGAATACATGCAAAGGTCGTACCTTAGGTAAGTATGCGAAATCTTCCTTTCCGAATCGAGACAGTAGAGCTGGAGCAATCCTAGAGTGAGTTCACTCAGATGTTTGTGGACCTTTCTCTATATCCTCCACTACTAAACAAAGGTACTATGTTATTTTTGTTGATGATTTTTCTCGTAGATGCTGGATCTACTTTATGCAAATGAAGGATCAGATCTTCTTGAGGTTTTGTGAGTTTAAAGCCTTGGCAGAGAAAGAATCTAGAAAGAAAATAAAAGCCTTGTGTAGAGACAATGGTGGAGAGTATATCTCCCAATAGTTTAAAGACTTCTGCGCTGCAGAAGGAATTAAACGGGAATTCAAGGAACCCCATAACCCATAACAGAATGGGGTGGCTGAAAGGAAGAACAGATTAACTGTGGGAGTAGCTTGAGTGATGTTGCATGAACAAAGCCTACCACTGCATTTGTGGGCTGAGGCATGCAATACAGCAGTATAATTATATAATAGAAGCCCGCACTGTATACTGGGAATGAAGACACCTATGGAGGCCTTTTCCGAGAAGCGACCAGATGTGAGTCACTTCTAAATATTTGGATCATTAGTTTACTGTCATGTGACCAAAGATTCCTAAAATAAGCTGGATCCAACAGCTGAGTTGGGAATACTTGTGGGTTACACGGATACACCCCACAACTATCGGGTGTACCTGTGTACCAGTCAAAGGACTGTGGTATGCAGGGATCTGAAGTTCGACGAGCAAAAAGCCATGTGATTATCACTTGAGAGGGAGCTCAAGTTGCATGTAGAGGAGGAACTTTCAATTTCTAAGGAGGAGGAGCCTTAGATTGATGCAAAGCAGCCGCATGTAGAGGATCCAGGAGTGGAGACATCCACTCATGTTGAGACTTCCAGAGCTGGGCGGAAATGCTCAAGGGAAGATGACAGGTTGATGCTAGATGCATAGGAGAATGTGGGACAACCATCTTCTCAGCGCAGATAGAGGAGGTCGCCCAAGCGATACACTAGGTACATGGCCCTGGTTGGGGAGTGTGTAGATACCGAACCTTCTTCATTTGAGGAGGCAGTGCATAAACCAGTCTGGGTTGATGCAATGGTAGAGGAGTATGACTCTATCATTCAGAACAGTTTGTGGGATGTTACCCCAAGACCTCAGGGTAAGTCAGTGGTGAGTTCCAGATGGCTTTACAAGGTAAAGCAGGCAGCTGATGGCAGTGTTGAGAAGCATAAGGCAAGGTTTGTTGCCCGGGGTTTCTCACAGGTCGAGGGGATCGACTACGATGAGACTTTTGCTCCTGTAGCAAGGTACTCATCGATTAGATCGATGTTGGCACTATCAGCTTAAATGGGGTGGAAGATCCACCAGATGGATGTGAAGACAACATTCCTCAATGGGAAGATTGAGGAGGAGGTGTACATTGAGCAGCAAGAAGGTTTCGAGACCTTTAATTATGAGTCGCATGTGTGTAGACTCAAGAGGGCTTTGTATGGGCTATGTTATAGACATTTTTGTGCCTTACAGCATGAAGCATGAAATGTCCATAATCTAAGGGATCCAAAGTCCCTAAACATGTTGTTCCTACCTCTAGAGGAACAAGGTCAGCAAACCACAACACTGAATAAAAGTTCTCCACCTGAAAACACTCAAAAACAGGGCAATTCTGGATCATGTCAACTGCCCCACTGAGCATCTGCGCTGAATGTCAAGTGCTCCACTGTCTACCTGCGCTGAATGTCAACTACAAAGAAGGCTACCTGCGCTGGGCGAGTTTGGACATGTGGCACAGTCATTCCTCAAGGTGTCAATGCCCAGGAAGCTTCCAAAATGACACTTGGATCAAGGAATTCGACTGGTGAGGAGTAAGAGGGTCTAGATCTCCAAGTGGAAGCAAGAACCTCCAAGTGGACTCAAGAACTGAAGAATAACTGAAGTGAGAGAGGACACTAGTCAGCTTCATGCTGGCCTCAAGCTGACTCATCCTTTCTCCAAAACTCCTATATATAGATCTCTCTCATGAGGTCTAGGGAGGCTGGAATCTTGTGAATGTAAGGAAGTGCTGTTGGTTTGAGTATAGAACTATTGGGTGATTTGCTTTGAAGGAGGTGAAGAGGAGATTTCTTTCTGCTAGGAAGGTGATGCTAGATTGGGCCTCTTATGGTTGTATCACTTCCTGAACTTTACTTCTTCCATTAATAAAGCATTTGAGGTTCTTCTATATGCATGTGTTTCAATGGTGTATTGTTATACTTGTGTATTTGATTTATTCTAATCCTTGAATCAATTATGAATGTATGCTTCTTGTAGTTTCCCTCTCTTGCCATTTTGCAGGATCTTGGTGTAGCTGGGCCAGTGAAAGAGCAAGGAGTTGGGAGCAAGCAGCAAGGAGAGAAGATTGGATCAACCATTAGCGAAAGACATCGGTTAGTGGACCTCTTTCTCCCCTATTTTACTTTCATAAAGAAGAAATCTTAGATAGCTTTGCTTTGATTGTTGCTGAGGTACTATCACCCTTAGAGTGGGATAGGGTCATTCCGTATTGGATACTTTTCCCAACAACAAATTGGCGACTCCGCTGGGGATCGTATCTTGTTGGTTGTTTGTGTTTTTGCTATTCATTTCCTAAACACAGAGAGTACCGAATCGAACTGCATTTGGATATTTCAAAATGCAAAGTAGAGGGCAGCTACTCTAGCTCAGTTTCTGGGCATGTTTATGATTTGAAGAGCTGATCCACAAGGACTCTGAACAGCTCTTAGTGATAGCTTTTCATCCTCCTAATTACCCTTTAGTGTGTACTTGATTGATAGCTTTTGATTTGGCCAAAAACTGTGGATTTTTGAGCAATCTGTAACCCGGAAACCAAGAGAAACGAGAGTTTCTCTGTTCATTGCAGGCACTGTGAAGGCAGTCTGCATTTCATCGCAGGTCCCGAAGGGGCTACCTGTGCTGAATGTCAAACTGACAGTGTACTACCTGCGCTGAACCAGTTTTGCCTTGTGCAACTGGGGTTCCTTGCTTTCTGTTGCCCTGTTTTCATCCTTGTTTTTGTTGCCTGTTATCAGTCAATGTACCTATCTGAAACCACCTTTCTTTGCCACTATTCTGCCTCGGTTGTATAAAGAAATTGTGTTTGTTCTTTGTGTATTTCTTATATCATTTGTAGTTTCCCATAACGAAAGTGAACTAGTCTTGCTGTGACCTCTTAGATCTAGACTTGTGATAAGTGTCGTTTTGATCTTTAGAGTTAGTTTGTTTGCTGTTCATAGCTGATTGAGCTTTTGCTTTCGTCATATGGTTTGAATTTATGTATTTCTAGTGTTGAAACAAGTAAATCTTAAGGTGTCTTTTGATTTTGGACAAAAGCTTGTTTGCTTTCACTTGAAATTGAATTCAAAGTTATACAACAACTTTCTTTTTGTAATACATCAACATTAAGAAAGAGAAAAGAAATACCTGCATTGTGCATTTTGCATTTGATAAGTTTGCATGTTGATTTAGGAAAAAGTGCATTAGTGGGTGCTCTATGATCTGTGTGAAAAGATGATGCCTTTCTTTTCCCTCAGTAGTTAAGATTTTCATAAGTTGAAAAGATTGAAAAAGCTTGCTTATCATCTTAGACTGCATTTAGGAATTTGTATCATACATCTCGTGGTGAACCTTGAAAGGCAAACTTTAAAAAGATCAACTTAAAATATATTGAATGAACCTAACAACGCTTTGAAACATAACGCAAACACATAGAGGTCTAGGTAGAGACGTGTTCCAGCGTCGTTAAACATAGTGACTGTCGATCTCGAAGAAGGTGGGTGATTCCTCCTGAGAGTCGGTGGCACTAATACGGATTGTGCTCCCACATACCATCGCGTATATATTGGGAGACCCCTATAGGAATAAAGCCTTTATCCATAGGAAGCCGTGTCGGCCGCTCTACTGATCGCAATGCAGTGAACACAGCATTCACGAAGATCGACCACCCGTACCGTAAAACGTATTCTGTGGTTTTGCGAAAAGTTTGGCACACCCTCTGCCTAGAACTCCAGAGTAGTTTCTTTTGGCCTTTTTCAAACTCTATAACTGAAAAAGTCCATCCGAGCATTTGTCACTTTGGGCTCGTTAAAACATCGAAGGAGACTAGAGTCATCTTTAGCTTTTTCTCGACTCTTAAAAAGTGAAAAAGCAAGTTGTGTCTAAAAGCGTCTAATAAAATTCATTCAATTCGGAAACACAAATTTCCCCTTTTAATATTTTGGTTGATCGAGTAATCCGCAATCGTGGAAGAAAGTCAATTGAAACCCCATCGTTCGCGGAGGCTTACGAGTCAACCGTCTTTGTCTCCGGAATCGAAAACAGTACGGACAAAGCGAACTCGTTTAACCGGTTCAAAATCTCCTGTAAAGGTTAGAACTAGTGTTCCAACTACATCTGAGGTTCCGGTTACTCCAAACATTTCTGGAAACCCTGCCTCTATAAAAGAAGTTCAACAGCCACAGAAGGACAGTAATACTGATCCTAGTCTGGGGGAAAATACTTGTGTAACTGAACCAGTTCCATCTGTAACCGGTCCAGAAATTTTTGTTCCTCAAACAACTGTCGCTGAAGAAACAACTTCGGCACCAGAAATATTTTACGGACCTGACGGTCTTCCTCTTCCACCGGGTTTGATTGCGATAGAGGAAATTGCAGAGGATCCGCAAGCAAGTACTCCAACCCATTTTGGAGTCGGGGTCACTCTATTTCCTTCATCAGAGGTTAATCCACCACAAGTGGAGGTTCCTGTAGAATCGCTAGGCAATCTATTGGATAGACTTAAAATGTCTGAACAACCGTCATCATCTAGGACTGTGTCGAATGACACAGCAACAGCAGAAGCCCCTGCTGTCACTCCGACAATGTTTGCCGGCATACCAGCTGTCCCGACTAGCTCTCAACCGCTAGAAGGAGTCCACCAAGGGACTATTTCGACAGAATGGTCTGTTCCAGTTTGTTCATCCAGAGTAATATCCGGCAACTCTTATGTTGAGACCCGCTAAATTGATCCATTTGGAGGTCAATTTGGGCAATCCAGTCCCCAAGGACAATCAATCCCATTGAGTTCCGGATTGCTACCGTATGGGGGGCAGTATGCCCTTTCATTACCCCCTCCGGGAGGGTACCCATACGGGAGTTCACAACAGTATTCAGGCTATACTGGAATTGCATCAAGTAGTTGGGTACCTATACTACCTCAACAACCAAGGGTTGTATATTCTATGCAACAGTGTGTACCTATGACGAACATCCCAACCACACCGGCTATTGTAACAGTGTCACAAGTTCAAGCGATACCTGTTGCATGTCAACCTCAGATTTCTCAGGTTGTAATGCAACAGCCACTTGACCATGGGTCACAACCACAATCGCCAACTGGTGGGGCGACACAGGTCCAAACGGGTATAATTACCCCACACCTTGGTCCAACGGTTAGCATAGCACAACAGAACATGGCTTCACAACCATGGCTAGTGCAATACCAACAACCACAATTCCAGCAGGTGTACCAAGGTTCTGAGCAGTAGATCTTTGCGAACAGTGGACAACCGTATATCCAAAACGGTCAAAACCAACCACTTTACAGTGGTCAAGTCCACCAACCGTATCAGTCATACCAACATCAATTACATTATGCTGGTATGCAAAGGCCCACTGCTCAAGCGATTCCATCGTACCCTGGTTACGCTTCGCCTAACCTGAATCAACAGTTACCATTCGTGGCGACTTTAGAGTTACCCGATTTACACCGGTTAACCAACGATCCGATTGCTTATGCCCCTTGGTGGCCAGCGATTCCTCATAAACTTCCATCTGACATTCCTAAATTCAATGGAAATCCAGGTGAAGACCCATCGAATCACGTGATGACTTTTCATCTGTGGTGTTCGTCGAAACCCTAAACAACGATTCGATAAGGCTTCGCCTTTTTCAGAGGAATTGAGAGGTCCAGCGGCTAAATGGTATATTGAATTACCTAGAGCCTCTTTCGACAATTTTAGTTCCCTAGCCACGACTTTCTTAACCCATTTTCAATTACCGATAAGGTATGAGACGGGAACAGAGATATTAACCAACTTCAAGCAGACAACTGCCACCCATATATCTGATCATATACATGAGTGGCGTCGTCGTCGTAGGATGGTGAAAACATATGTTCCCGATCAGCTGTTAGCTGAATGGTTTATAAAGTCATTACTTCCTGCTATAACGGAAGATGTGGCCAAGGGAGGAGTCGTAACAGAGGAGCAAGTTATCGCTCGTGCACAGTATTTGGACTTAGTTTATACTCAGTCCGGCACGCTCTACGACAAAATACCTGACGCTCCTAGACCGAAATTTTCAATTCCTCCCCATCCTAAATCCAATAGTGACTCTCATGCCAGTGATGGCGTGATTGGCACGGCAAACGCGAAATTGATAAAGGCTTCGTCAAAGAAAGCCCGTAAGAATTCGGATCAAAATGCAAAAGAAGAAATTCTTGCTTCGGAAGTAAATGCCGTATCAGCAGATAAAGGCAAAGAAACCAATCAACCAGGAAGCAAGAAGAAGCAAAACAAAGGGAAGAAGAAGAAACAGGGTGAGTCATCTCCTGGAAAAAATTCTTCAAACCCTCCTGGGCAAGGGAAACAAATTTATCCATGTCAAATATGTGATGAAGAGGATCATTACACAAAGAATTGTCCATTCAAAGCTGAGTTGAAGAGGTTCTTTAAAAGTTCCCAAACCTCAGCTGTGTTGACTGATCCATTTCCCAACCCAGGTCAAAATATGGTTGATAGTGGAAATGCTTCCCCGTCTCAAGTGCTTATGTTGTCGGTTTCAAAACAGCAGAATGATGCTTTGATTTCGACAAGGAATAAAGATTATGGTAATCCTCAGCTGTCGAATGAAAAAGGTAAAGATCAACCAAGTAGTTCGACAACAACTTTGACAGAAGTTGTACCGCCCATCATTCCTGAATTAACAATCAAACCGCCAAAGGGTGTAGTACACAAGTCGACATTTAATCCTCGCGCCAGAGCGGCGCAGCATTATAACATAGTGGAAGATTTGGCACAATCGCCATCCGCTATGTCGACTCTTGAGGTACTACAAAATTGTCCATCCCAAAGGCAGGCGTTGTTATCAGCGATTGGTGGGGTTGATCCTAAGGATTCCAATCTTGTATCCTTTGATCACAAAGGATATGATCCTCAGTTACCAGCTCAGCTAGCTTTCCTTATTCAAGTGAAATCCCTCAACAAAACTGTTCACAGAACAATTATTGATGAGGGAGCATCTACATGTATTATGTCGATGAGTTGCTGGAAAACATTAGGATCTCCAACCTTGTCGCGATCTTTGACAACATTAAAAGCTTTCGACGGAAGGACTTATACCCCATACGGTATCCTTAATAACTTGAAAGTTGAACTGGGAGGAAAAACGGTAGAAATTGATGTTGAGGTCATTGATGGAAATCTTGACTATAACATCCTACTGGGTAGACCATGGATTTATGCCATGGCAGCTGTTGTGTCGACTTATTTTAGGAAGATCACATTCCCGTTTGAAGGAGGGATTACGGTCGTCGACCAACAGAACTTCCTCCCTAATGGTTCACAAGTTATAGGAAGCATTCCCATGATCCATGAAAGCAACCATTCAATTCAAGATATCGGAGTAGGATTATTGAAAGACCCCACATTGATGGGAACTTTCGCGCTACCACCTCCTATTATAGGAAATATACCGTTTGTAGCAACCTGCAACATGATATCTTCCACGAATTTCAACATGGATCATGCAGTTGTTTTGCCCCCAAGCCCTTTAGAAATATTGTAGCAATCAATGTTTCAAGCATGGGAGGCGAACCCAAATCAACGCTCGTCAAGCGTTTGGGTAGATAGGTCTAGAGAATATGGTACCTCATTAGATCCTTGGTCGAAAGTACATGGGACTGACGAAGGAATCTTACAATCAATGTTGATTGAGGGGGCACCATGGAATGATCACCACCATCGTTCCCTTCTTCCGGGATATGAAGAAGATACTCAAAGTGACCTTTATCACCCTTCAGTTTTTGAATTCCTAACAAATACTGTAAATACGGTGGATTCCGAGCGAAACTTATCCAATATTGAAGAGACTATAGCCATAAATATCTCGACTAAAACAGATGTTGTAGAGAATATTTATGTCGGCAAAGGTTGTTCCCCTTCAGAACTGGAAATATATAACGCTCTTTTTCGCGAATTCAGAGATGTCTTTGCTTGGTCATATGATGAAATGCCAGGCATTGACTCGAGTATCGTTGAACATGAAATTAAAATGTATCCTGATGTCAAACCAGTAAGACAACGACTTCGGCAGGTGCACCCCAAGAAAGCCGCTGCCATTAAGGCGGAAGTTGAAAAACTTCTCCATGCTGGATTCATCTACCCGGTTCCTCTAACCGATTGGGTATCGAATATTGTCCCTGTTATGAAGAAACAAGGGACGATTAGAGTGTGTGTCGACTATAGGGATGTAAACCAAGCTTGTCCGAAGGACAACTACCCTACACCCTTCATCGACCAGATAATTGATGAATGCACCGGATGTGAAATCTTTTCATTTATGGATGGATTTTCCGGGTATAATCAAATAAATATCCGCCCACAGGACCAGTCAAAGACTGCATTTATTTGTCCGTGGGGCACATTCGCTTATCGAAAATTACCCTTTGGTTTAAAGAACGCAGGGGCGACGTTTCAGAGGGCAATGAATTATGCCTTCCATGACATCAAGAACATTGTTCAACCTTATCTCGACGACCTCCCGGCTCATTCGCGAAAGCGGACTGATCATCCGCAGCATTTGAGAGCGATATTTCTACGTTGCCGACACTACAAGATAAGACTCAATCCACACAAATGTGTGTTTTGCGTCGGTTCTGGTCGTTTACTTGGCTTTGTAGTCTCTAAGGATGGGATTCGTCTCGACCCCTGCAAGGTTCAGGCAATCATTAATTTGCCTCCACCTTCAAATTTGCTTCAGATTCAGAAACTCCAAGGGAAAGCGAACTTTCTGAGGAGGTTCATTCCAAATTACGCAGAACTTGCTAAAGGTTATACTCATCTTTTGAAAAAGGATGTACCTTTCGTCTGGGACCAGGTGGCGCAAGCTTCCTTTGATGCTCTGAAAGATTGTCTAGTAAAAGCATCATTAATGTACGCCCCAGACTATCAAAGAGATTTTAACCTGTATCTGGCTGCAGCGGATACGACCATTGCGATGGCTTTAGTTCAAGAAGTCGACGGAATTGAACATCCTATCTATTATTTAAGTAAAAACTTAAATGATACAGAAAGTAAATATTCTTATGTTGAAAAACTAGCGCTTGCAGCTGTTCAAGCGATTCAAAGGTTTCGGCATTATGTCCTCTTTCGGAAAACTACCATTTTGTCAGATTGCAACCCCATGACTTATATACTGTCGCGACAGTTGCTGGGGGGCAAATATTCAAAATGGATAGCGATCCTTCAAGAGTTTGATCTGGAATTTGTAAAATCCAAATCAAAGAAAGCTCTAGTTTTCGCAGAATTATTGTGTGATCTCCCATTGTCGTCCAACGTTAAAACATCAGAAGAGTCAATCGTGGACGAAAGTTTGTTTCTGATATCTACAAGCGATGAGTGGTATGGAGATATCATAGTTTATCTCCAAACCCAAAAATTCAGGCCTAACACCTCTCACTCTGAACAGAAACGTATACGATACCAAGCAAAAGACTACATGATCGTCGGTGATACACTTTACCGTCGTGGTATCGATACAGTTCTGAGGAGGTGCCTTACCCATGAAGAGGCCGAAAAAGCCCTGAATGAGTGTCATTCAGGCGCGTGTGGGGGGCATCAATCTGGATATGCAACAGCACAAAAAATCTTACGAGCAGGATACTTCTGGCCAACCATGTTCAAAGATTGCATAACCGCAGTCAGAAGTTGCCATGCTTGTCAAATTTTTGATAGCAAAACCAGACGACCACCCGCACCTTTACAGCCAATAGTTGCTGTTGGGCCCTTCGCCAAATGGGGCATCGATTTCATGCAATGTAACCCCACCTCGACCGGGGGGCATGGGTATATTATAGTCGTTGTTGACTATTTTACCAAATGGGCCGAGGCGATGCCTACATTGGATAACACTGGTGAAACAGCTGCCCTTTTCTTTTTCAATCATGTAGTCGCCAGGTTCGGCGTACCACAGGCTATAGTTACAGATCATGGATCGCATTTCCGCAATCACATGATGGTTGAATTAGCTGCCAAGCTAGGGCTATCTCACGACAACTCTACCCCGTATTATCCGCAAGCCAATGGACAAGTTGAAGCAATCAACAAGGTCCTGAAGCGTATGTTGCAAAGGATGATCGGGGTTCATAAAAGAAGGTGGCACCTAATCCTGTACTCACCCTTGTGGGCTTACCGAACGTCGGCAAAGAACGCAACCGGGTTCACACCTTTTCAATTGGTGTATGGCCTGGAAGCAGTCTTGCCAATCCAGTGCGAAATTTCATCGCTTAAACTCACAATTGATCTCTTCCCCGGAACTTCAGAAGAAGAAGCTCGTTTCTTGGAATTAATCCAATTGGATGAAACCCGTCGTGATGCCGCTTTGGCTAACGAAGCCCATAAGAAACGAGTCAAGGCTCAGTTCGACAAAAGTGTCAAACCCCGTGTCTTCTCAGAAGGTGATTTGGTCTTGCTTTATGACCAAGAATCCGATAAATTGGGAGCAGGTAAATTCAAATCCTTATGGATGGGCCCCTATATTGTTAAGAGGGTGTTAGCAAAAGGAGCCTACGAGTTAATGGATTATGACGGAATTCCACTGGCGCAGCCCCGTAACGGGTTGTACCTCAAGCGTTACTATGCTTAAATAGTCATTTGTGGCAGATGTCGAACCTTTGGGAGACATGTGTTGGATATGCCGACGGAGCGAGTCGTAGTTCGCGGAACCTATCCTCCGCAGCCTGGGCCATTTTTGATCCAAGCGGCGAGTTAGTAAGTTTCAGAGGTGTGTGTATTGGGCAATCAATGAATAACATCGCTGAGTATAGCGCGTTGATAGAACTACTCTCTGATGCCATCACACGTGGCATATGCCGACTAATTGTCAGGCTAGACTCACAGCTCGTAATACTACAACTCAATGGTATATATTCCGTTCGCAATCCAGCTATTTATCGCATGTTCCTAAGGGTTAAGATTTTGGAAAGACAATTTGATTCAATTCAATATCAACACATTTCCAGAAACTTAAACACATTAACCGACTCATTAGCAAATTATGTGTTAGATAGACATTTGCGACATTTATAAAAGAGACACATCATCAATGATTGTACATATGGATCATATAACTCAACCAGAATAAAACTCGAAAATCAAAATATATATAAGCTGTTTATAGTTCATACATAATGTTCTGTAACCAAGACAAAATTGGTCATATGACCTAAAACTCAAAAAGATGCTAGGGGGCACCCTAGCCTAGTGGTGCTCATGATAGCACGTCACGGCCTGTGCAATCATGCGCAAGAGACGAGTCCATCATCTAGGCACACCAGTAGTGTGACGCTGCAGCTGTAAAGGTAACTCATCAATCCTCACATCGGGAATGCCAAGAGTAAGGCTCTCAACTTGCTCCTGCACAGCTGTAAGGGTCTCAGTATTGTCAAGGTCGGGGAGAATAACTCTCCTAGCAGGCTCCATTGCCGGGGCAGCAACTGGCGGTCTCGGACGAACTGCTGGACGAACAGGACCAACATCTGCACGCACCCAAGAGTATGATTAAAAGTCTTGATAGAATAAAGCACAGTAACATTATGAATAAGAACAGTAAACAGTGATATGGTCAAAGAGTTTACCAATAGCGCCCCACTGCTCGCCATCCGGTAGCACCAAATCCGGATCACCTCGGAAATCCATACCCACATATGGATACTCGGAAAAGACCATCTCCTGGCGCTCGAACCACCTGAAGAAGGCATCAGTAAAAGTAATCTGAGGTTGACCAGCATGCCTAGACATATGATCGACCCACCTCTGCATGCGTGGCTCGGTCGGAGAAGGCAAGTCGAGTATGATATACTGAGGCTGCATCAGTGGGATTTTCTCCAAGGCAAAGGCAGTCAGAATAGAACCAAATCCAAAGTTCTTCAGCTTCCCGTCCTTTACCTTGGTCAATTGACTTTTCATCTGAACAAGTACTGCATCACACCAGTTGAATACCTTCGGTTGGAGACACTCCAAGGCGTGCTGCACATAAGATCTGTTGGCAACATGTAGAGCTACGCTACCGGCCATCCTACCAATGGTATACAGAATGGACCTGAGAGACCTGTCAGTAATCTCATGGATAACAACCTTGCCGTCTCTGCTCGGCTGGGAGCCTTCCCTGCAGTACTGGCGGACATAATCTCTCACGGAATCGGTCCCCCGGGCCGTACCTGACAAGGAAATGGGGGCACCTCGCCTTGACAGTCCAGTCAAGAAGTAAATGTCCTCTATGGTCAAGGGGATAGATTTTCCCCTAATCTGGAATACTTGGTTAATGGGATCCCAAGCATCAAGCATATACTGCAGCAAAGTGATCTGTGCTCTCATGCTAGAGATACGGACAAACTTCAGCAGGCCACAGTTCCGCAGCGCGTTCACCGTGACAGGGTCATGGAGGGCAATCATGTCCTCCTCTTCATGTTCTCGTTCTCGCCATGTAAGGGACATTTTGTTCAAAGTTCCCTGCAAAGCAAACAAAAGAAGGAGTAAGTTCCTGAATTTGGTGAAAAACTGGCGAAAATTCATCAAAAAATGAGCCAAAAACTCAGTTTTCTGAGCCCAACGTAGGCAGAGAGTATCCCACCTGCGCTGAAGGTCAGGCTGCCTTAAGGCAGCTTGACATTCAGCGCAGGTTTCGAATGGGGAACCTGCACTAGGGTGCCCTGGCAAAACCCCTGAGGCTCAGAAAAGCTAGAAAACAGGCACAAAACTGAAAAAGGAAACCATGAAAAGAAAGAGCTAGGGTTTAGCTCCTACCTGGTCCAGACGGCGCTGAAAATCGTCCGCAGAATCTCCTGGAATCAGCTGGTGAAAATCAAGGGGGAAGAGGCACCTCCAGAGCTCCAACAAACCAAATGCAAATGAAATGGTAAAATGAGAGGTAAAAACACCTTTTAATGGCTTTTTACGTAGTTCAAAGCGAAATATTAGGGTTATCATCTCATTTTCATGCAAATATTATTCATTTAACAAAGTTTGTTGCAGCAATTGAGAATGCAGTACTACCCTTGAAAAGAGAAAAGCTAGTAATGGTAAAAAATCAAAATTTGACCATATAATCGAGCAGTTTTACCGTGGAATTTATGCTCGTTAAAAAATAGAAAAGCGAAGATCGAGCAGTTTTAGCATAAAGTTCATGCTCGTTAAAAAATAAACGCAAGATCCGAGCAGTTTTAACGCGGTCTTCATGCTCGTTAAAAAATAAATATAAGCAGTGAGCAATGTTTCCTCCAAAGTTTAAGCTCATTTTTAAATAAAAAATGAACCTATCCCGGTAAATAACCACTGTGATCGTAAATTTATCAGCCATAAAAAGCCTTGGTCGTGTTTGCACCTGCCACCTCCACTTTCATTTGGCCGATCATTCACCTCCATATGATTGTTTACCCATTTTGAGGGACAGCTGCGAAGAGTGATTTCACCTAGCCATCCTTGTGACACTGCCGTGATTGGAAAATTCCAACCTGTACCTGGAATCAGTTGCTATCCTTGTTTATCACTCGTTCCTCAAAAGACGAGTCTTCTTTGAGCTCTTTTCATCTGACTCGTAAAATATGAAAAGTTTGCCGAGTTTTGGCCTTCCAGCTCGTTAAAGTGACCGGAAGAGCTATCCCTCCTCTAGATTTTAATCTTTTTGGACCTGAGGGATTATTGCACAAAAAGGTCGAGCGCTTGTTTTATTCGGCTCATTAAAGTTATCGAAAATTCATCCCTTCTGTATTGTTTCATACTTTTTCGGACTTAAGGGATTAGATGACGAAAAAGGAATTTTGGAGTTAACTTTCTGTACCTTTTCAGACTCTCTAAAGATGAAAAGGACCGAGTTTTCCTTGTCGTTAGACTCGTTAAAATGATTAAATAGCGACAAACATGTCTTTAGACGAGAACGAGTTTCCCTATCGCTAGGCTCGTTAAAACATAGCGATGGGCTTGCCCGAAGGGCAGGTTATCGAACAAGCATTTGTTATCCTCCTCAAGCTTGACAAAAATAAAGAGGTACTGGTCAGAAATGACTGGGGAAAAATTAGGAGAACCTCAAAGCTGTAATGGTAGCAAGTCGCTCTTGAACATGACACTTTTCCTCTGTATCACATCGGGTTGGGTTGTTTCATTCACCGGTCTCATCACCATGGTCTCGCCAAACCATCCACATTTGGGGTAATGCTACCGATCCATCGCATCAGTGTCGTTATATGTTCAAGAGATGTTGTTCAGAAAGAGTCAACCGTGTCCCATCCACTGCCATACATTATCCTTCATCCATCCATGATCGCCACCCTGAATCATATGTCACAGATTGTTTTCACCTCCATTAAAATCATTAGCTCCGTTCTGTGTCACTGATGTGGGATTCATTAAGGCCCTCCTTTGACGGATCGCTTCTTGTCGACTTCAGCTCATTATCCAAGAAGTTGATCTAGGAACAACCCCCTCAGTACTTTGAAGCTTGCATGCCTCAATGGCAAGTTTCTCACTTCCGGCGACAGGTATACATCAATGACCTTCGACCGAAAGATTTTGCGTGGTGTTCGACGCCAAGTCCTATATTCACACCACGTGAATTGTACTGCAGTACCTTGAGGGTCATTATCATTATCGGTGATTCCTCTCGCGCTTGTTAATGGTTTACATCATTGATCGGTAATCAAGCGATGTCTTTCCATGTTCGACTTCAGCGCAATTCTCACATGGATCGACTTGTACTTAGAGTGAAGATCGAACGAGTTTGAAGACCCCAGATCTAGTTTCATCCATCCGGGCTGCGATAAATATTCAGGAAATATAAAGACATTTGACATGTACATCATTTCAGCAGATGATCATCCTACTCAAAGGATGATAATTTCAGCAGAGAATTATCAGTCTACCATCAGACGATCGTCTGTTCTATGTACCAAAATGAATTTATGAAGCTGAGCATGGGAATGCCCGCCTCAGCTAGATCATGAAAGCAGAATGAAAAATAATGTATTGTATTGTATTTTATTACAGGTCACCTCTCAGCGATTGAATGAACTTCAGATCCTCCTGATAAAGCATTTCACCCGATAAACGACCTCATACTTTAGGGGGCAACTGTTATAGACATTTTTGTGCCTTACAACATGAAGCATGAAATGTCCATAATCTAAGGGATCCAAAGTCCCTAAACATGTTGTTCCTACCTCTAGAGGAACAAGGTCAGCAAACCACAGCACTGAATAAAAGTTCTCCACCTGAAAACACTCAAAAACAAGGCAATTCTGGATCATGTCAACTGCCCCACTGAGCATCTGCGCTGAATGTCAAGTGCTCCACTGTCTACCTGCGCTGAATGTCAACTGCAAAGAAGGCTACCTGCGCTGGGCGAGTTTGGACATGTGGCACAGTCATTCCTCAAGGTGTCAATGCCCAGGAAGCTTCCAAAATGACACTTGGATCAAGGAATTCGACTGGTGATGAGTAAGAGGGTCTAGATCTCCAAGTGGAAGCAAGAACCTCCAAGTGGACTCAAGAACTGAAGAATAACTGAAGTGAGAGAGGACACTAGTCAGCTTCATGCTGGCCTCAAGCTGACTCATCCTTTCTCCAAAACTCCTATATATAGATCTCTCTCATGAGGTCTAGGGAGGCTGGAATCTTGTGAATGTAAGGAAGTGCTGTTGGTTTGAGTATAGAACTATTGGGTGATTTGCTTTGAAGGAGGTGAAGAGGAGATTTCTTTCTGCTAGGAAGGTGATGCTGGATTGGGCCTCTTATGGTTGTATCACTTCCTGAACTTTACTTCTTCCATTAATAAAGCATTTGAGGTTCTTCTATATGCATGTGTTTCAATGGTGTATTGTTATACTTGTGTATTTGATTTATTCTAATCCTTGAATCAATTATGAATGTATGCTTCTTGTAGTTTCCCTCTCTTGCCATTTTGCAGGATCTTGGTGTAGCTGGGCCAGTGAAAGAGCAAGGAGCTGGGAGCAAGCAGCAAGGAGAGAAGATTGGATCAACCATTAGCGAAAGACATCGGTTAGTGGACCTCCTTCTCCCCTATTTTACTTTCATAAAGAAGAAATCTTAGATAGCTTTGCTTTGATTGTTGCTGAGGTACTATCACCCTTAGAGTGGGATAGGGTCATTCCGTATTGGATACTTTTCCCAACAACAGGCTAAAGCAAGCACCCCGTGCTTGGTACACCAGGATCGACAGCTATTTCATCGGGTTGGGCTTCACCAAGAGTGAAGCAGATGCGAACCTTTACCACATCATGGTAGAAGGTAAACCATTGATCATTGTTCTTTATGTCGATGATCTGATTTTGACAGGTGATGATCAGTTAATACAGTCTTGCAAGGAGGACCTTGCAAGAGAGTTCAAAAAGAAAGACATGGGTCTTATGCACTGCTTTATAGGCATGGAGGTGTGGTAGAAAGATGGTGAAGTATTTGTGTCTCAAGGAAAGTATGCCAATGAGATACTTAGGTGCTTTCACATGGAGAATTGCAAGCCCATGCAGACTCCTCTAGCTGGGAATTGGAGGAAGGAGGATGCTACTTCAGGTGAGGTAGTAGCTACAAATATTTATCGGCAGCTGGTGGGTTCACTTATGTATCTGGTGAACACACAACCCGACTTATGCTTTGTGGTGAACCAACTGAGTCAAGCTATGGTTCAGCGTACCAAGCTATTTTGGAAGGTGGCGAAGCATGTGCTAAGATACCTCAGAGGCACATATTAGTTCGGATTGTGGTACAAACAGACAGAGGGAGTGAAGCTTCAGGGCTTCACAGATGTGGATTGGGCAGGGAGTCCATCAGACTGGAAGAGCACTTCTGGAGCAATCTTCAACCTTGGTTCAACTGTAGTTTCCTGGTACAGCAGGAAATAGAGATCAGTTGCACTTAGCTCAATAGAGGCTGAATACATGGCTGCTAGTTAGGTTGCATGTGAGGCCATTTGGATGTGGAAGATTCTAGTGGGATTGTTTGGTTAGAGGATGGATCCAACCGTGATCTACTGTGATAATCAGAGTTGTATCAAAATCTATGAAAATCTAGCTTTTCATGACAGGTCCAAGCACATTGATATCCGGTATCACCATCTTTGAGATTGTGTGGTCAAGAGGATCATGTTGTTGCTATATGTTTCAACTGAGGAATAGGATGCAGATATTTTGACTAAGGCATTGTCAAAATGCAAGTTCGAGTTCCACAGAGACAAGATTGGGGTTACTGATAATCCATTTCTTATTGAGAGGGAGTGTTGAAAATAGCAACAAGAAATGCTAAATATAGAAGTGCTAAATTTAGTACTGCTATAAATAACATTTCGGGATACCTTCCTATTTTAGTTAGTCCCTGAACTAAAATAGAGAAGTAAAATTCAAATTTGATCTTAGCAGTTGTAAAATAACTAATTAATTCACCATGAGTTAATTAGTTGTAGAAAATCAAACATGAAGTCTATGTGGGGACATGCAACCATTTCTCCATTAATTGAGGAATTTATCCATCAATTAAAGAGATAAGGATGAGTTGTAATTAGTTGGATCAGTTAACTGAGTCAAGTCCAGTTAGATTAATTCAAACAGTGTGTTGAATTAATTGTGAGTTCAGTTAGTTAATGCATGCATGCATGTAACTGCTGCACTTCAGATAACTGAATATTCTCTCACAAATAACTCATGCATGTCAGTTCAAATAGAGACCCAGTTGAGATCAGATGGAGGGACAGTGTACTATCAGTTGCTAGAATATTCCATTGTGAATATCTCTTGTATGCAAAAGGAATTATTTCCTTGAGGATTGCACAGTTACTTCTTCAAGTTTTATGAATGTGATGAGGCCAATTCACACATGTGGCATCACTAGACCCCAAGAAAAATTGTGCAAGGAAATAGGAGGCTTGGAGGGCTTGAGGAGGACATATACTATGTCTATTCAGTCTGTGAGCTGTATTGTTTGATTGCAGAGAGAGTAGGATAGCTTGAGAGCTGGCTCTTTTTGTAACTTGAACATATTTCCACTTGTATGATAATACGGAAATTGGGGTTTTCGGCTGAGGCTTTCCCCGGGTTATTTCTTCTGAGTTATGTGTGATTGATTTCTCATTCTTAGTTATATGTGTTCTCATTGATCTTGCTCAATTCGATTAAGCTTCCACAAAGTTTGTTGAGGAAATAGATCTTGTATTTTTCTTTAGTCTATTGCATAATCTATTGATCTAAAGTGGGAATTTCTACATTTCCCTTCACATAACCTATAGGGAAACTTAACCTTACCACTAGGTGCATGCCCCCCAAGCTTCATTAAATTCACCTAAGTAGACTACTTGTGGCTATGAGGTGGATGGAATGAAGGTTCAATTACGAGATCAAGTGAAAGACTCGATTGGGATTTTACGAGATCTACTCAAAGACTCGGCTTGGAACTTTTCTCCAGGGGAGCTTGCTTCTTTTTTTAATGAGGTTGACACAGTAAAAGAACTATCCTCATACTCCTTGTTTCATTTTTTAACGAGCTTGACACAAGACAAGGAACTATGCTCATCTCCATTGTTTCATTTTTTAACGAGGTTGACACAAGACCAGGAACTATCCTCACATCCTTGGTTTCATTTTTTAACGAGGTTGACACAAGACAAGGAACTATCCTCATGGGATCTGTTTCATTTTTTAATGAGGTTGACACAGTAAAAGAACTATCCTCATATTCCTTGTTTCATTTTTAACGAGGTTGACACAAGACAAGGAACTATCCTCATGACCTTTGTTTCATTTTTTAACGAGGTTGACACAAGACAAGGAACTTTCCTCATATCCCCAGTGGAGTCGCTAATTTTTTTTGAAGAATTTGGTATCTACGGATAAATACTAATTCCATAGATAAGTAGCCATATCTAGAACAATAGTTTAAAGTGTTTTAGTCTTTTCCTATAAGCAATATATAAGATGAGAAGATGAGAAGACCTACTTGTAGTTTCACTTTGCTCTCGTCTCCTTTGTATCGATCATGTTTCTCCTTCCCATGCTTAATACGCTTGAGAAGTACCTATTAACACAACAGAAAACAAAGAATCGATCAAAGAAAAAGATCTATTGAATATAAGTGAATGGAATCAGATACATTTCACACATATAAGCATTATAAAAAAATACAAACATATGGGAGAAAGGTTCAAACACTTTATTGAATAGAAGAAGGAATTACAACCATTTGTGTCTGATTCAAAGCCATTCCTCCATCTTGGATCCCATCCACATCACATCAAAAGCATGACAAACTTGTAGCATTACAATACTTGCTTCAAAGCCAAATCTCATAGCAACATTATCTCCTTACAATTCAACATAATCTAGCCCCTGATCACTTAGATGAGTGGTCAATTTATAAGGAGATGAAGGAGGTTTTGTCATAAATGGTGGCATTGAATGGCCTTCCATACTTAGAATTAGTTCCATGTAGGAAGGGATGAGAGGATAGGATGCATCTTAACTCATTCCTCATCCATTTTCGAGGTCATAGGATTTGATAAGTGAGGGAACCTTCTAGATGGCTCCAAAAGATAAGAATATTCCCCAAACCCTATGTGAATTTTGCTTAAACTCGCCTAGCGCAGGTGAAAGGAAGCCTAAGTGCTCTGTAGAGCACCCTGGCATGGAATTAACTACTCTGCAACGCACCCTTACATGGGCCTACCTGCGCTGGTCCCTCTAGAGGCCATTTCTGGATGCCTTCAAGTCATGAAACTATCTGGGAAGGAGAGAATTCAAAGGGGTGACTTGTTTAGGGCATGTAGCAATTGATATTAGGGTTTGATGAGACCTAAAACACTAATCTGGATGATGGGATTGATGTGCCCAAATGGATATGTAACAAGTAGTGACTATGCAATTCATGAAGGAATTCTAGAATGGTTGCATGCCTCATGTAAGGGATTGGTTCATATTTTTCCAAATGATCAATCTAGAAGTTATATTTTTCTTTTAATGTTCCATTGTCCTATCCTTGGTTTTTTGAGCTTACGAATTATGTTAGGAATTGATTTGTGATGTATATGTTAGAAGTTACTTAAGTGTTATAAGTGAAAGAAATTATTATGATAATAGATGCCCTTTGATGTGTAAGATTATGAGACTGTATCCCATGTTTTCAAAAAAAGTCATGGCAGAGAGAAATGAAATGAGGAGAATCCATGTTGGAGAGAGAAATCAGGTCACTTACAAAAAAAAATGGAAGATGATGTAGATACATAAACACACACTTTTTGCAAATGAGATGAGCATACTCGTGATCGTGTAATAGTCAAGTATGATATAGGAACATGGCTATATAAGATGTCCCATATGAATCCAAGCCACAATACATCTAAATATAATTGTTTCTTTCATGTAAAACATGTGATGGAATAGTGTCACCTAGTGGGGGCACAAAACTACAATAGATGTGACCCAAAGTGGTGGAAGGGTTGTGAAATGTGAAAAAGTTACTATAGGTAAGCCTGAGATGGAGGTTCATGATAATGGTGCAAATTATTTATACACATCCATGGTTTTCTACTAGATCTAAGACACTAATAATGGGCATTATGATGTATGCATCTCTTGGAAGTGATAATGAGGTATAGGGAGAAACCATAGTGTTAGTAATCAATGATGGAAATCACTGTTATATGCGAGGTACAAAAATGAACCAACTTGATGTGAATGGATGTTTTAAAGTTGAATTTTGGAAGGAACCAGGAATTCATGGATTAATAATGGAGGGTCACTATTGTATTGGAGATAAACCACCAATGATGAAAGTAGTATCCAAGGTAGTAACTATACAAATTAAACCACTAGAGAAAATGCATTGTGAATGATAGGGAAGATTCATTAGAGAAAGTGCAATGAAGCATCCTTGAAACCAACATGAGGTATTAATAACATTGGTTGATGATAAGGAATTGGATTTGACGTAATGGGTCAAGAAAAGGATGAGTTTGAGACATGAGACTTCCCTCGAATGGAACATAAATGATGATTGCCATGAGAAACAATTATAAACCATAACAAGATGATTCAATCAAATGTCATAGTGGAGATTGGGAGCAAGTAATGTTGATGATGTATTGGATACCATAGAGAGGATGTGTTGGATACCATTGAGATGAAGCCATACTAATGGTGTGAGTAAGACTGAAGGACTATGGTAATGGAAAAAAATGATTGGATGATTAAGAATCAATGGGCATGGTGACATGGTCAACTATATGGTGTGAGATGGGGCTCGTGAATCAATCATACCTATGGCATGGACATGTATGCGTGAATTAATAAATTCAACAAGCATGGATGATGTTGATAGTTTCTTAAACTCATGAAGAGATGAGACACAATACAAAACTTGGTGAGCATTAAAAAACATTCATTGCCTTTCTCCTTTTTATTTTCTTTGTGTTTTCTTTGCTACAACACCCTAAACAATTTTGGCCTACATCCAAATTTCAGAGCCTACTTTGAATTTTCATGTTGTCGTTTCCAGTATTAAGATTCATCACATTTGTTTTATCTAAGTATCCTAGTCCCGTTTGGAAGAAAATCAAAGTGTCATCTTTTAGCATGGCAAGTGTCGCTTATTGCACAAATGTCATTTTGGTTTTTTTCGAGGGGTAATCTTGGTGCTAATGAGTCATGCTTATCATCTAGACATGTACACACTCATTCCCAAAGTTCCAAGAACCACTTCACAAGTGTCGTCATTGTCGTTGCAAAGTGTACCTTTAGTGTCACACTTGGGGAAAGTTATCGTATTGTCGTCGCATTGGGGGAAGTATGTTGTTCATGTGTTCTAAGTGATCAATATTGTGTCATCAACTATTCTAAGTGTGTGATCATGATCAAGTTTTGTCCTTGTTCACTTCGGCCTTATTGATCGCACACTTAGGGAATCCAGAAAAGTGCCTTCCCAAGTAACTTGATGTCACTCAACCTTCCTAAACTATGCGTTGTGCAGTCTCAACCCTCAAGCTTAGACCTTGCCTCTTGGAACTGCACAATCTGTAGAGCTTACCTTCCAAAACTGCACACTATGTAGTCTCAGTGCTCAGCCTCGACCCTTGAGCTCTAGAACTGTGCAGTCCCTTCCTTCCCATCACCTTCTTCTACGCATTGCCCAATCTCAAGCCATATTCCTCTAGCTTGACCTCTTGAACTATGCAACTATGAAAGCCCTAGGTCTCATTCCCTCCAGAACTATGTAGTGGGAAACCTCAAGCCTCAAGCCTCAAGTCTACCTCCTTGAGCCCCTAAACTGTGCAGTTGTCTTGCCCTGCCTGAATTGTGCACTGCACAGTATCAAGGCTTAGTCTTGGCCCTTGACCTCCTGAGTTGCAAAACTATGCAATCCTTGAGCCAGTCTCTTAGCCTAGCACCTAGTTCCAGCTCAGTTAATGGTTGTCATGAAGCATGTTAGACTAGGGGTTTATTAGACTGATGTCGTCTTGTCATGAGTGGATTTTAGTTGCAAGTATTATATCATGTTATGACAGGATGATGATGAAGGAGATGAAGAAGGAGACACTGCTATAAGATACCTTTGTTGTTGCAAAGACAATTTGATCAATCAAGAAAAGGAAAAGGGACACGATATTGTGACAACAGTTGGAGATTAATATCATGTTGAAGACTCCCTACCTTCAAGCCTTATGGAGGAGGAAGAAGAAGAACATGTTTCATCTCTCAATAAGACACAAAGATAACAAAAATAAGAGTGGCTTGACATTGTCATGTCATCATGTACTTCATGTCATCAATGTCATGTCATGTCTTGTCATTGTGTCTTGGTAATATGTGTATGAGTCATCATTTGCTACATCATTTATGGATTAGGCAATTCCAATATGTGAGAAATGTAATGGATAGTGGAAGTCCAAGAGTCATCTATAGAATGTGAAAAGTCATGAAGGAGTGAAAATGTCATAAACAAGTCAAACAGTCATGAGGGTAGTGCAAGAGTAAAAAAGGAGGTGAATGGTCACCCCATTTGTCACCCTCATATCTCATGCAAAGTAACTTTCACCTTAGCTCCTCCTACAAGGCATTAGAGAGGAATATAGTTCTTTTGGAGGAGCAAATAGTTACTCTAATGCTCCAATATTCTAGCTAGTGGTGTTCACTGCACTGATTTATCTTGGAAATTTTGCTTAATTCAAAGCTCGTTGAGCCAATAAACTTTCATTCATAGGTTCATAAATATTGTAATACTATTCTTTGAATGTTTTCGATGTATGTTATTTCATCTGTACTATGGAATTGAACTATTTCGAAGGATTTGGCACTTATCTTGTTGAAGGTGTGTTGTATGTGTTTTTAACAATCACTGCTTCTATGTGAACTATTTCGCTATTTGTTCAACGATTAATTCATATGTATATGCTCGTGTGTCTTTACTAGATAAATACTATTACTTTTCTTTTAAAGGCTCACTTTTCTCTCCCTTTCAGCAGAAGAACTTTGATACATTCTGTAGTTGAACATTCCACAAGGCATACTTAATTATTCATCTGAAAGTTCATGTACACTACTCTCTTGTGCTAACTATCATAGCCAAGGAAAATCTGTAAGAATATATGGAAGTCGGGCCTTATTTCTGGAAGGGATCCTACACCAAATGGTGTGAAGTCTATTTGGGACTTTTTATTTTGGGGGTGCTTTCATGTTGGCAGTATCAATCGTTGTCAACATTCTAGTGCTAGAAGGAGGGCATCCACCTTTTTATGGTTGAAAACTCACCACATCATAACAAACAGACTTTCATGCAAGGAAGTAACATTCCCATTTCCACTCCCACTCATACTCTTGGATACGAAGAAATTGTTTAGTCTAGCCTAAGAGAGGCCTTTGAGGTTACTTACGACCAATTCTGGACTATACGATCCATCACTCGTCAATTTGCGAGCGCTCTTCGTTTTGCTCATTGTTGCTACGATTCTACCTCATAAACATGTAAAGAAATAAACAACTCCTAATGGCGTACTGGTTTCATCAGTGGGAGATTTGGTTGTCACAAACCTTGAACAGATGGTTGAGCCTACAGAAAATCAACGGGAATGTCCACCTGTTGAGGAGGATCCACATAGTGAAGGGGAATATTTTTAGTTTTCTAACAAGGAACACCCTGATTATAACACAAATTTGAATATTGAAGGATAAGCTTCTTCATATTTAGAAGAGGAGGAGGAGGAAAGAGATGCATACATGACTGATGAAAATTTGTATTGGATGGCCGAAGGGCCACTCACTCTTTCGGATAATCTTCACAAGATGCTTAAACATCCGGGAAATTTATTGTCAAAGTTTGATCTGGACAATAAGACCAAAGTTGAAGACCATCTAGATGAGTTCTAAGTGAATTTACGAGTGCTCGAGGTATGTTTTGACGATGTTTCTTGAAGAATATTTTCATACACTTTAGAAGGTAGAGCGTCTTTATGGTATCACAACCTTCCAGCCAATTTAGTCCATAACTAGAGGGAGCTTAAGAAGATGTTTCTTGAAATATTTTATAATGATAAGACTCTCGCCATGTTGTTGAAAGATCTTGGGAATTTGAAGGTAGGGAACAAAGAAATAATTAAGGATTTTAATAAGAGGTTTATGCATTTGTTGAATAATTTCCCCACTAATGTGCAAACTCACAATGATATCACCAAGGATTATTATACATCTGCCTTGAAAACTAACATTTCCATATTTGTTAAAAGTGTTGCGAAGAAAACATTAGCTTTAAGATTTGCAGAAGCTCTTGTTGTTGAAAAATATTTGTGATCTATTGGATTCATTGTAGAAGATGATGATCCCAAAGACTCCAAGGAAGTTGGTAAGAAAAACCAAGCCTCTTCTAGTAAAACTAAAGACAAAGACTCTTTTGATATGGAAAGCTTGACCAAGTCTCTAAAGTTTCTCATGAAAAAAGTGTCAGAGTTAAAGAGATGGTCAAACAATGAATCTACTACTAAAATAAAGTCTTCCAGGCCACCATTCTTCAAAAGGAACACTAATTCACAATTGGAAAAATATGCAAAGAGTTCTAATGTGATGTTCAATATCGAAAGCTTGGGAATGGATAATTTATTTACTTTTAATTAAGAAAAACATCCAGAGAAGACATGCACTCAGTGGAACCACAATATGAACACTATGATGGCTAATCTCATTAATACTCTATTAATGAAAGAACAACCTGAACATAATCAAGGAACAAACAAGCCTTCCATGATCGAAGAAAGTTTGAGTTTTGGACATTCAACGAATATGTTCAATATCATATACAACATTGATAAACATAGCATTGATCAACCATCAGTGAGTGAATCTCCAACCAAGAAATCAACTTATCATTACAATTTGAGGAGAAATTGACTTGATTCTAAGCAAGAAATAAAGAAGCAATTGCTATGTAGAATTTTACCACCTTCAAATCCAGCTTATAATTCATAGAAAAAGTATAGAGGTTCTCCTTATTCCAAGAATACTTTTAGTAGTAATAAGAACAAGTCCACTACTCCTACACGCAACGGATAAATTCACATCACTTGACCCATCAGTGTAGCCCGTTAAGATAGAAAACATTGACTACAAAATTATTGAAGATATGAAGAGAGCTTGCGCTAACATTTCACTCTTTGAGCTCGCAAAGATAACGTGATGAAAGGCACTGCTTCTCTAGGCACTCTCATCACATACTTCGGCAAGTAAAAGAGTTTATGCTTCTCAAGTAATGTCTCGTAACTCTTTCAACATCATCAAATTTGTTGTAAATTTTTGTTCTAACACTCTTTGTCCTCTATTTCAATTTACTTTTGAAATTTTTAATTATAATGTTCACAACTGTTTGGTTGATTCTGTTGCATCTGCAAATGCTATGCCATTGTTGGTTGCTAAGAAAATAAGTGCAAACTTTGATAAAACTGATGCACATATCATATAGCTAGACAGATCAGTTGTCTAGGCCATTGGTGAACTCAACAATCTTATTATTCGTTTTTCATATGATCATATAGTTCACTAGTGTATAAATATAGTAGCTGTGGACATTCCCGAAACCTACATTTTACTGCTAAGCATATATTGGTCCAACAAAATCCAAGGATACTATGCGACATATTGGTCTCATTTATGGCTTCCATACAAGGGTAGAAATAACCAAATTCGAGTTGAAAGCAAACCTTACATGAAACATACCATGATACAACTTGAGGAAACAAATGAACCAATGGGATTTGCGGAGGTGATATTCATAAATTGTTTTTTGGAAGTAGATCATGGATGTTATCTAGCATAGCCTTCACTTGTCCCTCCTAATACACAGTTGGAACTCCTTTCTAGAAATCCAACTGATGCTAATGAATTTGGTACGTTAGATGTAGATAGTGCTAGTATAGGATGTAGCTCTAGTATTTCTAACACTAGGATTTTATATTTTAACGGTTCAAAAACGCAGGAGGGCCCTAGAGATAGTTGCATTTTATTAGACCCACAACAGAGAGAACATTTGATCTCTTGTTGCTTGGAGTTTGGGTGCACTAACAACATTCCTCAATATGAAGCAATCATTCTAGGTTTGAAGAAAGCCATTGACCTTAAAGTTGAGGTACTCAAAGCAATAGGTGACTCTGAAATCGTCGTATGATAGGTACATAATACTATACACTATGTGTCACCTAATCTCAAAAGTTATCAATAAGAGGTATGGCATTTGATTTCACAATTCCAATATTTTAATAATTATGTCTGTTGCTAGAATTCATAATGCAGTCGATACATTAGCAAATGTTGTTGTTAGGTTTTCACCACTAAAGGATGGATTTTCCATTGAAATTATTTATAGGCCATCCATTCCATATAATATCACTAATTTTTGCATTTTCAATGATGACCATTAGATACTGGATTTTATGGAAAATGCTAATATGTTCAAAGATGCAGCCATCAACAAAGACAAGAACGATAGATCGTTGTAGGATGTAGCTCAAGCAAGCAAAGGAAATCCCATGCCCAAGGGCGTGGTGTCAATCGAAAAGTCGTATGACTAGAAAAATCGCTTTAAGGGGCTAGTAAATGTGAAGACTCATAGCTCGAACCTATCACACGAACATATAAATCTTGGTATAGAGCAAGATCTAAAGTTTGTTAATGCTGGTACTTGTTTCACACTCGAAGAGAAGCAAGCTTTTATTTGCCTTTTTAAGCATTACATAGATGTTTTCACGTGGACATATGATGATCTTGAAACTTATGTAATTCTGATTAAGGAGGGGACTAATCCTTTTCAATAGAAGCTACGAAAATTTCATCCAACTCTTGAGCCCTTGATTCAGAAAGAGTTAAGGAAGTGGTTGGATACTTGGATCATTTTTAGAGTGCAACATTCAACATGGGTCACAAATTTGGTTTCGGTGAGAAAAGGTCTGGGGAAATATGCTTGTGTTTTGATTTTCACAATTTGAATCGTGCCTCAGACAAAGGAAATTATCCAGTTCCATCGATTGAACAAATTTTATAGAGAGTATCAAGGTCTGAAATGTTTTCATTGCTAGATTTATTTTTAGGCTACAACTAGGTTTTGGTGTCAGAACCTGACGTACATAAAACAACATTTCGAGCCAAGTGGGGTATGTTTGCTTTTAAGAGGATGTCATTCAGACTTATAATGTAGATGAAACCTTTCAATGCACTATGGACATCACATTTCATGGTTTTATTGGATACAACATGGTGGTATATCTAGATGACATGACAATTTTTTTGAAAACAATATTTGACCACTTACGCCACCTAAAGTAAATTTTCAAGCAATGTTGCAAATACAAGATATCCCTTAATCCCAAGAAGATAATTTTTACAGTATCCAAGGGAAATCTCTTGGGCCATATCATTGCAAAAAGTGGGATTAAGGTGGACTAGAACAGGTCGAACTATTACTCAGATTCTATTATGAAACCATCTCACAAAAAGATAGAAAATATAGATCAACGCCTTAGAAATAAGCCTCTTTGAGGGGGAAACCTCCTTTACATTACACAAATTAAAAATTCTTAGATGATTCAAATGACAAAACCTCCTTTCTATATATAGGAGTCTAAGGGGTCACAATATAACCAAAGCCGACCTAACAATAATAATATAAAGGCACAAAAACAATAATAGTGGGATTCTATGGGGCACAATAATAATAATATGGGGACAATAGGGGCACAAAAATAACAATAAGGGATACAACAATAATAGTAATGGGGGAATCACTAGTATTATAGGGACCTAACATGCCCCTCTCCTTCAAAAAAGTGTTGTCCTCAACGCTTGAGTAGTTCTGGATGCTTCTGTATAAAATTCTCATCCTCCCATGTGGAATCTTCAACGGGTAAGTTCTTCCACTTGATGAGATACTTTGAAATTGATCGATTTCGTAGTTGTCGAGTTCTTGTTTCTTTGACTTCTTCAGGTTCCAATATGATTTTTCCTTCCTCATAAAGTTCTAGCAATATTGTTTGAACTGGAAGCTTGTCACCTATAACCTTATTTAAGCATGAAACATGGAAACTGGGTGCACTCGGGAAGTTGCATGAAGCTCCAATTTGTATGCCACAGTACCTATCTTTTGCAACACCTTGTGCGGACCATAATACTTTGGTGATAATTTATTATCCTTCTTAGCTTGCTTGAGGTACATTTGACCCATTGTGTCTATTTATCAGATACAAAACAACGAATATATCCTTCCAAACATTTGTTTACTATCTCAGTTTGCCCGTCAGATTGAGGATGATAAGATGAGATATGAGCTAACTGAGTACCAAGACAAGAAAATAGTTCTGTCCAAAAATTTCTAGTGAAAATGGGATCTCTATCGCTTACCATAATCTTTGGGTTTCCATGTAGCTTTTGAATTGTTTCCATAAATGCAGTAGAAATTGTACTTGCTTTAAATGGATGAGATAATGCATAAAAGTGTGCATACTTGGTAAGTCTTTCAACTACCACCATGATAACACTCTTTCCTTCGGACTTGGGTAAACTTGTGATAAAATCAATTGAAACCTCCTCCCAACGTTGGCTTGGAATGGATAAAGGTTGTAATAGTCCCGGGGTCTTAATTGTTTCAACTTTATTTTGTTGGAAAACCAAAAAATTCCGCCACAAACTTTTGAATATCCGATTTAAGGCCATCCCAAAAAAAATCCTTCTTAAACCTGTGGTAGGATTTTAGAAATCCTGAGTGCCCTCCTAAGGGAGAGGTGTGCAATTCCCTAATAATATTTTGTTTGAGTTGTGAATTATTACATAGGTATAGCCAATCCTTGTACCATAATGAATCATTTTTCCAGCTAAATGTATCATATGTACTGGGATCTTGTTGTATCTTTTGAATGAGTGCCCACACTTCCTCATCATTCTTCCATTCATCCCTTGCTTTGTTTATCCAATCTGGTTGGATAATAGAAATGGTGCAAAGAAATGCTTCCACATCCTCATCCTTTCTTGAGAGTGCATCTGCCACAACATTTTTCTTCCCTTTTTTGTAGATGATTTCAAAGTCATAACCCAACATCTTTGTGACCCATTTTTGTTGCTCTTCTGAAGATAATCTTTGTTCTAAAAAGTATTTAAGACTATCATGATCTATTTTTACCTTGAAGTGTCTTCCCATTAGGTAGGGTTGCCATTTCTTAAGTGCATGTAGTATTGCCAACATTTCCTTCTCATAAATAGCTTTGTGTAAATACTTTCCTTTGATTGGATGAATTTTGAAAGAAATGGGTCTTTCTTCTTGCATTAAAACAACACCAATTCCATTTCCTGAGGCATCACATTCCACAATAAAGGTTTTTGTGAAGTCTGGTGTAGCTAAGACTGGTGCTTGGCACATTGCCTCTTTAAGATATTCAAAGGCCTTTGTTGCTTCTGGAGTCCATGAAAATGCATCTTTCTTCAATAATGTTGTTAGAGGTGCTGATATTCTCCCATAATTCTTAACAAACTTGCAATAATACCTTGTCAACCCGAGAAATCCTCGTAGATGCTTTATGGATGTGGGGATTTTCCATTCCTTAATGGTTTTAATTTTTCTAGGGTCTACCTTAACACCTTCATGAGATACAATATGACCCAAATATTCCACCTCTTATACTCCAAAGAAACATTTGGAGATTTTTGCATATAATTATTTCTCCTCCATTAGTTTGAGCACCATGTCAACATGTTGGACATGATCCTTCCAAGACTTGCTGTAGATTAGTATATCATCAAAAAGTACTAACACAAATTTTCTAGGAAGGGTTTGAAAATGGAATTCATCAAACCTTGAAATGTAGAAGGTGCATTAGTAAAGCCAAAAGGAATGACCAAAAATTCATAATGACCCTCATGAGTTCTAAATGTTGTTTTTGGAATGTCTTCGGTCTTCATTCTGATTTGATGATATCCTGAGCGAAGATCCAACTTGGTGAAGTAAATTGATCCATGAAATTGATCCAATAATTCATCAATGATAGGAATGGGAAATTTATCTTTAATAGTGAGCTTGTTGAGCTCCCTATAATCTGGACACATGCGCTATGATCCATCCTTCTTGTGAACCAATACTAATAGAGCAGAGAAAGAACTTTGATTAGGTTGAATTATACCAGCCTCTAGCATTTCTACAACCATACATTCAATTTCACTCTTTTGGACATAGGGATATTTGTAAGGCCTGATGTTTGGAGGAACACTTCCTGGAATCAAATTAATAGCATGATCATGATCACAAATAGGTGGGAGGCCTTTGGGAGTCTCAAATACCTTGGAATGATTGTCCAAGACTTTTTGGAGATCTGGAGAAATGGATGATTTCAATGTGGGAACCTCTAGTGAAAATAATTGTGAAATGTTGCCTCGTTGTTCTTTCTTTAGAAGCTTTGTCATTCTGTTAGAGCTGATTATCTTTCCCAGTTTCCCTGCGATACCCCTTAATTCAACTTCCTTTCCCTCTGAAGAGAATTTCATGAAAATTTCTTGAAAATTAAAATCTATTGTACCCAAGGATTGTAGCCATTGGGCTCCTAGTACAACATCAGCACCACCCATTAGAATGGAAAGCATTGGGCTATTAAATACATATTCTCCCATGGATAGATTGATATTATGGCACTTTCCTGAGCAATTTATGGTTCCTCCACTTGAAACCATCACTTGAAACTTTGGTGCTGGATATAGGAAGCAATTCAATTCGTTGGCTATCTTACAATGAATAATTTATGGGTACTTCCCAAATCAATCAACACTATTACCTTTTTCTTCTTGATATGCCCTTCTATCTTGATAGTTTGAGGAGTGGTAGTTCCAACCAATGCATTACAAGATATGGTCAAATTCATTTATTCTTTTTCTAGGGTTTGTTCCTCGTGTATATCCTCTTCTTTTGACGTTTCTCGGTCCTTCCTCCTCTTCACAATCTATGTAAAATAATTTCTTCTCAGCAGTCTTATGACCTTTAATGTATTTGCTATCACAACTGTAACAAAGCCCTTTTGCTCCTTTTTCTTCCAATTGTTGTGGCGTCAACCTTGAAGGTTGTGGATGGCTAGGGGTAGAAACACTTCCATCTTTATGATTGTGAGTGGTAGGCTTCCTTGTTGCCATAATTTTGCTTTCCAGTTTTCTTGCCAACCTGAATGTCTTCTCCAATGAATTTGGTTCCCAAAGGCGAACCTCATGTTGGATGTTATCTTTTAAAGTCCCTATGAACTCATCAATCCTATGATCCTCTGGAATATTTTTTGCCCTTATATTCAATTTTTGGAAGTCCTTAATGTGATCCATCATTGAACCCTTTTGTTTAAGATTTATCAATTGACTAAAAAATTGTTTTTTTTGTATCCTCATAATGTGCTATCATTTCATTCGTAAAAATAGCCTAAGTGACAATTTGTTTACGAGAGAAAAGCCATCAATACCACACAAACTGATTTGGTTCCAAATATAAAGTTGCAATGCGTACCTTTTGTGTGTTTTGCACATTATGGAGATCAAAAAATTGCTCCATCTGTAGTATCCATGTTTCGAGATCCTTGCCATCAAACTTCCTCATATCGATCTTTGGAACATGGTGGTTCTTTGATCCAATGTTAGAGTCTATGAAATCATGATTAACATTTATTTTGTTCTCATCATGAGTTTACTTTACTACCCTTTTGCCATTAGTAAGCATTTATTGTAGAAATTTTGTCAAATATGTCTTCAAATCTTCCATGCCTTTCTTTAAATCATCCACCTTAGCTTCCATGCCATCCATCTTAGCTTCCACGTCATTCATCTTAGCTTCTACGCCTTTCATCTTTGCTTCTACGCCTTTCTTTAAACCATCCATCTTAGCTTCCATGCCATACATCTTAGCTTCTACATCTTTCTTTAAACTATCCTTCTTAGCTTCTGTTACTTTTTGTGCGAGTGAAATTTGTTGCACTTGGTCGGGTTTTTTGATATATCATGTTGCATTTCTTCCTCTTCTTCATGAGTCATGCTAGAGCTTTCAGGTTTCTTACTAGGTGTTTCCATTTTCTTTCTTCGAGGCATCAATTACTGATAATAATTCTTCACTATGTGCTTTGAATTCCTTCAAACTATTTTTTCAAACCAAGCTTATGCAAAAAAAAAAAAAAAAAAAACTACACACCTTTTTTCACTTTGTAGGATCTCAATATTGAATCTGATGGATCTCTGTAATTATGGATCTCCAAGGTTTGAAATTTATTCCTGCGGCAACCCTCTGAGTAATATTTATAATGCCACAAGTCTGATAAAGATTGGATTATCCAATGAAGAGTTATGCCAAATCTCCCATGATCACCTGAGTATACACTAGTTCAGTAGAGAGAACTTGTACGACATGCCGTGGGTCACTGTTTCAACCTTAGGTTCTGAAAATGATACCCAAAAACACTACAGTCCATCCTCTTTCTATAACTTCTTACGAAAATTCAATCTGATGCTCAGAGCGAAAGTTATGACGATTTTCCCAAGGTCACCTGTTTGGAATGTAATGCGGGGGTCAGCAAAAACTCAAACTTCCTTAGATTATATCTTCAAAAATATAGCGAGACAATATCTGAAATTTGGGCCCAAGATTCAGTGAGATTTCATCTCAAATGGGTTTTTTTTTTAGCTTCTGAAACATCTTAGACAAAAAGTTATAGCAAAAATGCCACGATGACCTATTTGGAGCAGTGAAACCCTAGAATCCAAAGCTCTGACACCAAATGTTATGAAACCAGCTCAAAAAAAGATAGAAAAGATAGATAAACGCCTTAGAAATAAGTCTCTTCGAGGGGGAAACCTCCTTTATATTACATAAATGAAAAATTATTAGATTATTCAAATGACAAAACCTCCTTTCTATATGTAGGAGTCTAAGGGGTCACAATATAACCAAAGACGACCTAACAATAATAATATATAGGCACAAAAATAATAATAGTGAGATTCTATGGGGAACAATAATAAAAATATGGGGACAATAGGGGCACAACAATAACAATAAGGGATACAACGATAATAGTAATGGTGAATCACTAGTATTATAGGGACCTAACATATTCCCTTCCCATTGAGCAAGAAATTCGTGCAATCGTTCTTGGGGAAAATCAATTTCCTCCGCAAATTCATCTCTGGCTATGCTCAAATAGTGAAACCATTGTAAGAGATGATATAGAAGGATTTGATATATAAATGGGATAAAAGTGAAAATGATGCATCACCCGTATAAAGAAGAAATCGTATAAGCACCAACACTATACAGTCTAAATTTCAATAAAGATATCCTGCTTTACACCTTTGCTTCAGATACTTCTCTTGTTGTCATTATTATGAAAAAAGATGATCAGGATAAGGAGCAACCTATATCAATCATGCGTGTTAGTTTTAAAGGACCTAAACTCAATTATCCCACCATCGATAAACAGGCTTACGTAGTCTACAAGGTAGTAAAACATTTTAGGTCATATCTTTTGAAGAATCACGTTATCATCTTTGTGCCACACCCAACTGTCAGATCATTGTTTGTTCAATAAGATCTACATGAAAGAAGAGCGAACTGGATGAGAAGCTTGCATGAGTATGATCTTGAGTTCAAACCAATTAATATAATAAAGGGCCATGATTTATGCTAGCTAACATCTGAAGCGACAAGTTCATCAGAATATGACTCTTCTAGATGGGAGCAGGAAATTGAAATGTATAATATCAAACAAGCTAGCCCCACTGACACACCAACCTCTTGGTATGCAGATGTGTGATAATATCTTGAGCACAATACCATGCCCTCTCATTTATCATTGAAATAGAAGAGGGATACTAGATTGAAAGCTCTATATTATCAGTTGGTACACAGAGTGATTTTTAGGAAGCACCATAATAGAGTCCTTAGATGCTTAGAAGAACCCGATTAAGAAAGGGTATTGCGTGACCTCCATGATAGGCTATCTAGAGGACATTTCATAGGTGACACTACGTTGCACAATGTTATACAAACCGATTTCTAATAGCCCACACTTTTCAAATTTGCTCATGCTTATGCTCACAAGTGTCCAGTTTGTCAGAAATGTGTTGGCCAAGATAAGACGTCAACTGCGCCATTGTAGCCCATCGTTGTAGAAGAACCATTCCAACAACGAGGCTTAGATATTATCAGTGAGATATTTCTACACTCATCAATGCAACACCGTTATATTCTCACTACTACAAATTACTTCACGCGGTAGACAAAATCAGTTACTCTCAAGCAAGTAAATGATTAGGAGGTCATCAACTTCCTCAAGCAGACTATTGTCACCAGGTTTGTAATTCCGACTTCACTTGTTTTTGATAATGCAACGTATTTATCATCGGTTAAACTTTATGATTTTCATTGGAAAATGGCATCATATTGAAACTTTCAACTAATTATTACCCACAAGTAAACAATCTCGGTGATTCGACCAATAAGAACCTTATCTGCATCATTAAAAATATTTTCTTATCTAAACAAATGAACTGGCACACTTCTTTAATGAATGCTCTACGGGCTGACCATGTCACACCTAAACCTTCTTTGAATACTTCTCCTTACTTCCTGGTGTATGGAAAAGAAGTCATCCTTCCTCTAAACATTTACCTTCCTTCCCTTCAACTCTCGCAAGAACTTCAGGGTAAGCCTTGTCTCTTGGTTTAGAGTAAGATAAACACTCTCCATAAATTACAGGTAGAAAGAAAGAAAACAAAAGAAATGTTTTCTCTTCACTAGAACCATATCAAGAGATGATTTGATAAGAAGTCTGCAAGGAAAAAGGACTTCAGCGTGGGCGACCTGGTGTTGAGGTGGGACAAAGCCCACGAAGAGAAGCGGAAACGCAGTAAGTTCCAGTCCCTATGGATGATACCGTTTGCTATTCGTGAGAAGCTTGGCCATCACACTTATCATCTCCAATATTTGGACAAGAAGACTGTCTGCCTCCCTGTAAGTGGCAAATATTTGAAACAATATTTTCAATGACAGCCTAGGTTTGTGTCCTATCATATGTACATAGTCTGTTGTTTTGATTTTTGTCTTGTTCACTCTTTTTGTTTTGCCTTTTCATTCATGGGAATAAGAGTCATGTGTAAGTGTGTTTATGGTTCCAATGTATGTGGAAAAATTGAAAAGGTCTTTTTGACATTGCAACAATTGGCTAACCTTCAGTCCTTCTTCTTTGTCTTGGTAACACCTTTTGGTTAATGATGTTCTGACAGAGAATATGAACTTTGTGTAAGGAAAGCTATGTGTTGAACCATGATATATGTGTCTATTCTGTTGGGTTGTGTTATATTCTTTCCACGACTAGCCCACGTAGTTAACCAGGGGGTTAGAGGGGTGGTAGAGCCCCCCCTTCATTGCACCGATTGGGTAGCGAGGGGGTCACAAGGGGTTTGAGGGGTGCAGGTAACCCCCCTCTATGGGGTCCAGGGCAATGCCCCGGAAAATTTTGTTTTTTGGACCCTATATTAGGTTGGGTAGACTTACCTATGGTTTTGTGCATGATTTTGGATGCGATGGTTTTTGGTCCATGGTTTTGGACGCAATGGTTTTTGGTCCATGGTATTGGATGATTCAACATGTATAAATATGTATTGTAACATTGAAAGGAACATATTGAAAAATCAAGTTGGTAGTCCCGGTTTTGGGATCTAGGGGAAAATATCTATGTATATGTGTTATGCTCTCGCATTGTTTATTTTCTGTGTTTTAAAATTCGTATGCAGGTAATTTCTGTATAGGGTTAAAACCTACATTTGGTATTAGAGCTATTTTAGCTTCAAGGGGATGCCTTTGTTGTTGAGGGGTTTCGCTTGGGCCTATGGTAGACCCTGTTTAGTGGGAGATCTGCGAGATCGATTCTGGTGGTGAAAGAAGATGGCGAGTAGTGGAAAGATAGAGATTGAGAAATTTAATGGTTAGAGTTTTGAGTTATGGAAACTCAAGATGGAGGATCTATTGGTGGAAAAAGATTAGTGGATCGCGGTAGATACAGGTACTAAACCAACGGGAGTGTCCGATGAAGAATGGAAGAAGTTGGATCGGATGGCAAAGAGCACAATACGAATGTTTGTCTCAGATTCAATATTGCTGAATGTATCAGGGGAAGCTACGACGAAGGCTTTGTGGGACAAGTTAGGGACTTTGTACCAATCTAAGTCTCTGGTGAATAAACTATTCCTATGGAAAAATCTGTATAACATGAGGATGAAAGATGGAGACTCGGTGACAAAGCATCTGAACACATTTAATATTGTGGTAAGTTAGTTATTATCTGTTGATATTAAAATTTCAGATGAAGATAAGTGCATCAGTTTGTTGTGTTCTCTACCAGATTTGTGGGATAGTCTGGTTATTGCAATAGGTAGCAATGCAACTGCCTTGCAGTTTGATGAAATAGTCTCATCCTTGCCGACGGAGGAGATGAGACAGAAAAATATGGAGAGCCAGAATGATGATGCCTTGTTTGTACGAGGACGGTCCCAGAACAGAAACAAAAATAAGTCATCGAGTGGGAGATCTAAATCTCCAGGAAAACCTGTAAAGGTGGTGTGTTGGAAATGCGGAAAGGAACGACACTACAAAGGGGGCTATAAATCTAAAGCTCCTAATAAAGGAAAGGGATCTGATGATGCTCCTTTTGCAGAGGCAAAAACCACCTCAAATGAAGGTGGGGATGTGTACTTGGCTTCTTCAAGTACACATGTAGATCATGAGGCATGGTTGATTGACTCAGGTGCATCCTTTCACTTCATTCCCCATAGAGAGTGGTTCTGTGAGTATGAGAAATATGATGGTGGTGATGTCTTCTTGGGGGATGACAGGAAGGCTAGAATTGTTGGTCGCGGAAAAGTAAGGTTGAAGTTGTAAGGTGGAAGGGTTAGAACACTTCCGGGTGTTCTGCATATTCCTGCATTAGCTAGAAATTTGATTTTTGTAAGCAAGCTGGATGATGTAGGTGTAAAAACAGTGTTCGAGAAGGATATTTGCAAGATGGTCTGGGGGCACTGGTATTGATGCAGGGAGTACGAATTTGAACTCTGTACAAGCTGCAAGGTAGCACTGTTGTTGATGGGTGCAACAGTTCCGTGGTTCCTGAAAGTGGAACAGAAAATCTAGTGGTCTTTGGAGAGAAGACCATGCTATGGCATCAAAGGCTTGGACATATTGGAGAGAAGGGCCTTCAAATACTTCATGGTAAAGGTATGGTAGAAGGTATGAGTAATAGCTCTCTGGATTTTGATTTCTGTGAAAATTGTCAATATGGGAAGCAGAATCGGGTGAGTTTCCCCTCTAGTGGTAAGAGGGCAAAACAGATATTAGAGCTTGTGCATAGTGATGTGTTTGGACCTGTGAAGGTTTTATCACTGGGTAAGTCTGTGTACTATGTATCATTTATAGATGACTTCTCAAGGAATACATGGATATATTTCCTTAAGAAGAAATCTGAAGTCTTTGACAGGTTTAAATAATTTAAGGCTCTGGTGGAAAACCAGATAGAGAAGAAGATAAAGGTGTCGAGGACAGATAACGGTGGAGAGTTTTGCAGTAAGGAATTTTAAGAATTCTGTAAGAAGTGTGGTATAGCACGACAGAAGACTACTCCATATACATCTCAGCAAAATGGAGTTGCAGAAAGAATGAACAAGATGTTGATGGAAAGGGCAAGAAGCATGCTCAGTGGTGTCGGGTTAGGACAGGAATTCTGGGCAGAGGCAGTGGAGATATCATGTTACCTAGTCAACAGATCACCTTCATCAGCGTTGGAGGATAGGACTCCATAAGAGGTATGGACTGGTAAGAAACCCTCTCTTTCACATCTGAGGGTATTTGTATGTGATGTTTAAATGTTCCAAAGGAGAAACAAACCAAGTTGGATAGTAAATCTGAAAAGTGCATCTTTATTGGGTATAAGGATGGTTTAAAGGGTTATAAGCTTTGGAAATCAGTAACAAGGAACGTTGTGTACAACGGAGATGTGGTGTTCAGAGAGGTGAAAGACGTTATTAAACGTGAAGTCCAACAAAAGGAACCTTAGAAGATAGAGTTTGAGCTAAAGGAGGAAGAATCAGACTCTACAACAGAGGAGGAATCAGAAGATGAACAACCACAAACTCCTGGTGTGAGAAGATCAGTTCAAGAAAGAAGGCAGCGAGAAAGGTATAGTCCATTTGCTTTCTATTCAAATTTTTCTTTATCTATTACTGATGATGATCCCATAACTGTGAAGGAAGCAGTAGATTCAGAGGAGGGAAAACTCTGGAAAGAGGCCATGGTTGATGAAATGGCATCTTTGCACAAAAATGAGGCTTGGGATCTGGTGGAGTTGCCGACTAGAAGGAAACCCATCGGTAGAAAATGGGTGTTCAAGAAGAAGAAAAATGCAGAAGGAAAGGTGGAGAAATAAAAAGCTCAGTTGGTAGCAAAAGGTTATTCCCAAGTGCCAGGAATTGATTTTGGTGATATTTTTTCTCCTGTTGCCAAGGTAACTTCTATTAGATTACTTTTATCTGTTGTTGCTGCTTTTGATTTTTAGGTAGAACAGATGGATGTGAAGACAACATTTCTTCACGAGGATCTGGAAGAGGAGATCTACATGAAGCAACCTGAAGGCTGTTGGGTTGTGTTATATTCTTTCCACGACTAGCCCATGTAGTTAACCGGGGGGTTAGAGAGGGGATCACATGGGGTTTGAGGTGTACCCGTAACCCCACTTTATGGGGTTCAGGGCAGCGCCCTGGAAAATTTTGGTTTTGGACCCAATGTTAGGTTGGGCGAACCGACATATGGTTTTGTGCATGTTTTTCACACATGTTTTTTGGACGCGATGGTTTTCGGTCCATGGTATTGGATGCGATGGTTTTCAGTCCATGGTATTGGATGCTTCGGCATGTATAAATATGTATTATAACATTGAAAGGAACATAATGAAAAATCAAGCTGGTAGTCCCGGTTTTGGGATCTAGGGGAAAATCTCTGTGTATATGTGTTTTATGTGTTATGCTCTCACATTGTTTATTTTATGTGTTTTAGAATTCATATGCAGGTAATTTCTGTACATGTTTAAAACCTACATTTGGTATTAGAGTTGTTTTGGCTTCGAGGGGATGCCTTTGTTGTTGAGGGGTTTCGCTCGAGCCTGTTGTAGACCCTGTTCAGTGGGAGATCTGTGAGATCGATTCTGGTGGTGAAAGAAGATGGCAAGCAGTGGAAAGATAGAGATTGAGAAATTTAATGGTCAAATTTTTGAGTTGTGGAAACTCAAGATGGAGGATCTGTTGGTGGATAAAGATTAGTGGATCGTGGTAGATATGGGTACTAAACCAACGGGAGTGTCTGATGAAGAATGGAAGAAGTTGGATCAGAAGTCAAAGGGAAAAATATGATTATGTGTCTCAGATTCAGTATTGTTGAATGTATCAGGGGAAGCTACAGTGAAGGCTTTGTGGGACAAGTTAAGGACTTTGTACCAATCTAAGTCTCTGGTGAATAAAATGTTCCTACGGAAAAAGCTGTATAACCTGAGGATGAAAGATGGAGACTCAGTGACAGAGCATCTGAATGCATTTAATACTGTGGTAAGTCAGTTAGCATATGTTGATATTAAAATTTCAGATGCAGATAAGTGCATCAGTTTGTTGTGTTCTCTACCAGATTCGTGGGATAGTCTAGTTATTGCAATAGGTAGCAATGCAATTGCCTTGCAGTTTGATGAAATAGTCTCATCCTTGCTGACGGAGGAGATGAGACGGAAAAATATGGAGAGCCAGAATGGTGATGCCTTGTCTATATGAGGACAGTCCTAGAATAGAAACAAAAATAAGTCATCGAGTGGGAGATCAAAGTCTAGAGGGAGACCTAAATGTCCAGGAAAACCTGTAAAGGTGGTGTTCTAGAAATGCGGAAAGGAAGGGCACTACAAAAGGGATTGTAAATCTAAAGCTCCTGACAAAGGAAAGGGATCTGATGATGCTCCTTCTGTAGAGGTGAAAACCACCTCAGATGAAGATGGGGATATGTACTTGGCTTCTTCAAGTACACATGTAGATCATGAGGCATGGTTGATTGACTCAGGTGCATCCTTTCACTTCACCCCCCATAGAGAGTGGTTCTGCGAGTATGAGAAATATGATGGTGGTGATGTCTTCTTGGGGGATGACAGGAAGGCTAAAATCGTTGGTCGCGGAAAGGTAAAGTTGAAGTTGCAAGGTGGAAGAGTTAGAACACTTCCAGGTGTTCTACATATTCCTGCATTGGCCAGAAATCTAATTTATGTAAGCAAGCTGGACGATGCAGGTGTAAAAACAATGTTTGAGAAGGATACCTGAAAGATGGTTTGGGGAGCACTGGTATTGATGTGGGGAGTTCGAATTGGAACTCTGAACAAGCTTCAAGGTAGCACTGTTATTGATGGGTGCAACAGTTTTGTGGTTCTTGAAAGTGGAGCAGAAAATCTAATGGTTTCTGGAGAGAAGACCATGTTGTGGCATCAAAGGCTTGGACATATTAGAGAGAAGGACCTTCGAATACTTCATGGTAAAGGTATGGTAGAAAGTATGACTAATAGCTCTCTAGATTTTGATTTCTATGAAAATTGTGTATACGAGAAGCAGAATCGGGTGAGTTTCCCCTCTAGTAGTAAGAGGGTGAAACAAATATTAGAGCTTGTGCACAATGATGTGTTTGGACCTATGAAGGTTCCATCACTGGGTAAGTTTGTGTACTATGTATCATTTATAGATGACTTCTCAAGGAATACATGGATATATTTCCTTAAGAAGAAATCTGAAGTATTTGACAGGTTTAAAGAATTTAAGGCTTTCGTGGAAAATCAAACAGAGAAGAAGATAAAGGTTCTGAGGACAGATAATGGTGGAGAGTTTTGCAACAAGGAATTTGAAGAATTCTGTAATAAGTGTGGTATATCATGGCAAAAGACTACTCCATATACACCTTAGCAAAATGGAGTTCCAGAAAGAATGAATAAGATGTTGAAGGAAAGGGCAAGAAGCATGCTCAGTGGTGCCAGGTTAGGATAGGAATTCTGGCCAGAGGCGGTCGATACTGCATGTTACCTGATCAATAGGTCACCTTCATTAGCGTTGGAGGATAAGATTCCACAAGAGGTATGCACTGGTAAGAAACCCTCTCTTTCACATCTGAGGGTATTTGGATGTGATGCATATGTACATGTTCCAAAGGAGAAACGAACCAAGTTGGATAGTAAATCTGAAAAGTGCATCTTTATTGGGTATAAAGATGGTTTAAAGGGTTTAAGCTTTGGAACACAGTAACAAGGAAGGATGTGTACAACTTAGATGTGGTGTTCAGAGAGGTGAAAGATGTTATTAAACATGAAGTCCAACCAAAGGAACCTGAGAAGATAGAGTTTGAGCTAAAGGAGGAAGAATCAGACTCTACAACAGAGGAGGAATCAGAAGATGAAGAGCCACAAACTCTGGCTGTGAGAAGATCAGTTCGAGAAAGAAGGCAGCTAGAAAGGTATAGTCCATCTACTTTCTGTTCAAATTTTTCTTTGTCTGTTACTGATGATGATCCCAGAACTATGAAGGAAGTAGTGGATTCAGAGGATGGAATACTCTGGAAAGAGGCCATGGTTGATGAAATGGCATATTTGCACAAAAATGAGGCTTGGTATCTGGTGGAGTTGCCAGTTGGAAGGAAACCCATTGGCAGCAAATGGGTGTTCAAGAAGAAGACAAATGCAGAAGGAAAGGTGGAGAAATACAAAGCTCGGTTGGTAGCAAAAGGTTATTCCCAGGTGCCGGGAATTGATTTTGGTGATATTTTTTCTCCTGTTGCCAAGATAACCTTTATTAGATTACTTTTATTTGTTGCTGCTGCTTTTGATTTTGAGGTAGAACAGATGGATGTGAAGACAACATTCTTCATGGGGATTTGGAAGAGGAGATCTACATGAAGAAACCTAAAGGCTTTACGGTGAAGGGTAAGAAAGAACTAGTATGCAAGTTAAAGAAGTCTCTGTATGGGTTAAAACAGTCACCAAGGATGTGGTATCAAAAATTTGATACATTTATATGGGGACTTGGCTTCACCAGAAGCAAACCAGATCACTGTGTGTATTTTAAATTAATTAGTGATCGTGTTATTTAGCTGGTCTTGTATGTGGATGATATGTTGCTAGTTGGAAATGACAAAGAAATTATCCAGGATTTGAAGACCCAATTGTCCTCCAAATTCGACATGAAAGATCTTGGTGCTGCAAACTATATTTTGGGCATGGAAATTAAAAGAGATCAGGAAAAGAGGAAGCTCTGGTTAAACCAGAGGAAGTATGTCGAGACAATATTGCAGAGGTTTAATATGCAGGATAGTAAACCGGTGAAGGTTCTTATTCCTGTAGGTGTGAGGTTATCTATTGAACAGTGTCCCAAGACACAAGAAGAGGAAGAGGACATGTCCTGTATTCCATATGCAAGTGCAGTAGGTAGCCTGATGTATGCAATGGTCTGTAATAGACCAGAAATTGCACACGCAGTGGGAGTATTGAGCAGGTTTATGTCAAAACCAGGGAAGGAGCATTGGACAACAGTGAAGCAGGTTTTCAGTTATTTGCATGGCACTAGTGATTATAGTTTGTGTTGCTAAGGAAGACTAGGATTGGACAGAGTGTTGGATATTCATGGCTTTGTTGATGCAGACTGGGCTGGAGATCTGGATCAGAGAAGATCTACAAGTGGGTATGTGTTTAACCTATTTGGAGGTGCAGTTAGTTGGATGAGTAAGAAACAATCTGTAGTGGCATTGTCAACTACAGAGGTAGAATACATGGTAGCCACTCATGCAAGCAAGGAAGCAGTTTGGTTGCAGGGATTGTGTTCAAGTATGGGGTTAGTACAGGAGACTATAAGGATAGACTGTGACAGCCAAAGTGTAATTTTATTGGCAAAGAACCCCACATATCATTCAAAGCAAAGCACATTGATGTTCAATATCACTTTGTGAGGGATATGATAGAAGACAAAAGGGTGTTGCTGATAAAGGTGGACACTTTGAGGAATAATGTAGATGCATTGACAAAATTTGTGAGCTCTGAGAAGTTCTCTTGGTGTAGAGAGACAATGGGCATTTCAGGGCTGGAAAAATGACTAATCTCTCTTGTGGCCCCCTGTGGATAGAAAACAACAAGTGGGAGAATGTTGGGTTGTGTTATATTCTTTCCACGACTAGCCCACGTAGTTAACCGGGGGGTTAGAGGGGGGCTCACATGGGGTTTGAGGTGTACCCATAACCCCACTTTATGGGATTGGAAAATTTTGGTTTTGGACCCTATGTTAGGTTGGGCGGACCCACCTATGGTTTTGTGCATGTTTTTCGCACATGTTTTTTGGACGCGATGGTTTCCGGTCCATGGTATTGGACGCGATGGTTTTCAGTCCATGGCATTGGATGCTTTGACATGTATAAATATTTATTATAACATTGAAAGGAACATAATGAAAAATCAAGCTGGTAGTCCTGGTTTTGGGATCCAAGGGAAAATATCTGTGTATATGTGTTTAATGTGTTATGCTCTCGCATTGTTTATTTTATGTGTTTTAGAATTCGTATGCAAGTAATTTATGTACGGGTTTAAAACCTACAAAGGCTTTGCGGTGAAGGGTAATAAAGAACTGGTATGCAAGTTAAAGAAGCCTTTGTATGGGTTAAAACAATCACCAAGGATGTGGTATCAGAAATTTGATACATTTATACGAGGACTTGGCTTCACCAGAAGCAAAGCAGATCACTGTGCGTATTTTAAATTAATTGGTGACCATGTTATTTATCCGGTCTTGTATGTGGATTATATGTTGCTCGTTGGAAATGGCAAAGACATTATCCAAGATTTGAAGACCCAATTGTCCTCCAAATTCGACAGGAAAGATCTTGGTGCTGCAAACTATATTTTGGGCATGGAAATTAAAAGAGATCGGACAAAGAGGAAGCTCTGGTTAAACTAGAGGATGTATGTCGAGACAATACTGCAGAGGTTTAATATGTAGGATAGTAAACTGATGAAGGTTCCTATTCCTGTAGGTGTGAATTTATCTGCGAACAGTGTCCCAAGACACAAGAAAAGGAAGAGGACATGTCTCGTGTTCCATATGCAAGTGTAGTCGGTACCCTGATGTATGAAATGGTCTGTACTAGACCAGACATTGCACATGCAGTGGGAGTATTGAGCAGGTTTATGTCAAAACCAGGGAAGGATCAATGGACAACAGTGAAGCAGGTTTTCAGGTATTTGCGTGCACTAGTGATTATGGTTTGTGCTACCAAGGAAGACCAGGATTGGAAAGAGTGTTGGATATTCGTGGTTTTGTTGATGCAGATTGGGCTGGAGATCTGGATCAGAGAATATTTACAAGTGGGTATGTGTTTAAACTATTTGGAGGTGCAACTAGTTGGATGAGTAAGAAACAATCTGTAGTGGCACTATCAACTACAGAGGAAGAATACATGGCAGCCACTCATGCAAGCAAGGAAGCAGTTTGGTTGCAAAGATTGTGTTCAAGTATGGGGTTAGTACAGGGAGCTATAAGGATAGACTGTGATAGCCAAAGTGCAATTTTCTTGGCAAAGAACCCTGCATATCATTCAAAGACAAAGCACATTGATCTTCAGTATCACTTTGTGAGGGATATGATAGAAGACAAAAAGGTGTTGCTGGTAAAGGTGGATACTTTGAAGAATACTTCAAATGCATTGAAAAAATCTGTGAGCTCTAAGAAGTTCTCTTGGTGTAGAGAAACAATGGGCATTGCAGGGTTGGATAAATTACTAAACTCTCTAGTGGCCCCCTGTGGAAAGACAACAACAAGTGGGAGAATGTTGGATTGTGTTATATTTTTTCCACATCTAGCCCACATAGTTAACCGGGGGGTTAGAGGGGGGGTGAAGCCCCCCCTTCATTGTGCCGATTGCATAGCGGGGGGGGAGGGGGGTCATAGGGGGTTTGAGGGGTGCAGGTAACCCCCCTTTATGGGGTCTGGGAAAACACCCCAGAAAATTTTGTTTTTTGGACCCTATATTAGGTTGGGCAGACCTACCTATGGTTTTGTGCATGATTTTGGATGCGATGGTTTTCGGTCCATGGTTTTGGACTCGATGATTTTTTGTCCATGGTATTGGATGATTCGACATGCATAAATATGTATTGTAACATTGAAAGGAACATAATGAAAAATCAAGCTGGTAGTCCTGGCTTTGGGATCCAGGGGAAAATCTCTGTGTATATGTGTTTTATGTGTTATGCTCTCGCATTGTTTATTTTCTGTGTTTTAGAATTCATATGTAGGTAATTTCTGTACGGGGTTAAAACCTACATATTCTAGGAACATCATGCCTACACTTGATTCTTTATGTTTCGATGTTTTCCACGTTGATTCGATAAAGTAGAGAAGGACAAGGGGAAAATATTAATGAGAATACTAATATCAAAGGTTTCATTTATGCTTCTCCGAGGGAAAAACCACTTTTTCTCTCTATACGTTGAGATCCCTCCTCCACCTGATGAAATAAATAAGTGTCGAAGCATAGTCCTATATAAAATAAATAAATAAATAAAGAGTGAAAGAAGAGAAAGGTTTCTTGTGCAGGGAGGTGAAGCAAGTAACTTTTTTAGGGTACTATCCAGGCTTGCTAGCATTGAAGTAATGCTTTTGTTCTTGAAGTGACTCTGCTGGGGTACTATCCAGTCTTACTAGAAGTGGAGCAACACTAGAGATGAAAACTCATACTATGAATATCTTAAGCTCGTGAATTACATTACCCTTCTCTTGAATCGAAACATTGTGATATGGATGGATTTATGATTGTGTTCAACCAAGAAAGGATGAAGGGGACTATTTTTATACATGGGGTAAGTGGGGAAGCCAAAGTAATCTACACAATGAATCAATACTTCCTAAGGAACTAGACCCTGCATAAAATATTTGACTAAGGAAGAGAAGTTGGAATTCAACCAGTGTGTCACCAAGTGTTGTCATTGCTACAACACCCTCCAAAAAATTTGGCCTACGTTCAAATTTTGGAGCCTACTTTGACTTTGCATGTTGTCTTTTCTAGTATTAAGAGTCATCACATGTGTTTTGTCTAAGTATCCCAGTCCCAGTCTAAGTATGACTCATTAGCATGGCAAGCATCGCATATCGTATAGGTGTAGTTTTAGTTTGTTTTGAGGGGTAATATTGATGCTAATGAGTCATGATTATGATCTAGACATGTCTTACACTCATTCCTAAAGTTTCAAGCATTGTCACATAAGTGTCATCACTATCATCGCAAAGTGTACCTTTAGTGTCGCACTTGGGGAAATTTGTCGCATTGTCATTGCATTGGGGGAAGTATGTTGTTCATGTGTTATGAGTGATCAATGTTGTGTCATCAACTATTCTAAGTGTGTGATCATGCTCAAGTTTTGTCCTTGTTCACTTTGGCCTTACTGATCCCACACTTAGCCAAATTTGGAAAAGTTCCTTCTTGAGCAACTTGACCTCACTCAACCTTCCTAAACTGCACACTATGTAGTCTCAACCCTCAAGCTAATGTATTACCTCTTGGAACTACGCATGTGCAGAACATGCCTTCCAGAAGCATGCACTACGTAGTCTCAGTGCTCAACCTTGACCCTTGAGCTCCATAATTGCGTAATCCCTGCCTTCTTGTCACCTTATTTGCACATTGTGTAGTCTCAAGCAACAAACCTCCAACTTGACCTCTTGAACTACGGAAGCTCTAAGCCTTTGTCCCTTTAGAACTACACAGTGGGAAACCTCAAGCCTGCCTCATTGAGCCCCTCAACTGTGAAGTTGTCTTGCCTTTCCCTCCATGAACTACACACTGTGTAGTCTCAAGGCTTAGTCCTGGCCCTTAACCTCCTAAGTTGCATAACTACGCAATCCTTGAGCCAGTCTCTCAGCCTAGCACTCAATTCTAGCTTAGTTAATGGTTGTTAAGAAGCATGTTAGACTAGGCGTTTATCAGGCTGATGTCATATTATCATGAGTGGATTTCAGTTGCAGGTATTATATCATGTTATGACAAGATGATGATGAAGGAGATGAAGAAGGAGACCCTGCTAGAAGACACCTTTGTAGCTACAAAGACAAGTTGATCAATCAAGAAAAGACAAAGGGACACCAGATTGTGACAAAAACTAGAGATTAATATCATATTGAAGACTCCCTACCTTCAATCCTTATGGAGGAGGAAGAAGAAGAACATGTTCCATCTTTCAAGAAGACACAAATATAACAACAACAAGAGTGGCTTGACATTTCCATATCATCATGCAGTCCATGTCATCAATTTCATGTCATGTCTTGTCAAGGTGTCATGTCAAGATGTATATGAGTCATCATTTTCCACATCATTTGTGGATTATGTAATTTCAATATGTGAGAAATGTAATGTAAAGTGGAAGTCCAAGAGTCATCTATAGAATGTGAAAAGTCATGAAGGAGTCAAAAGGTCATAAAGAAGTCAAACAATCATGAGGGTAGTCCAAGAGTCACAAGGGAGGTGAATGGTCACCCCATTTGTTATATATACACCCTCGTAGCTCATACAAATGACTTTTCACCTTGGCTCCTCCTACTAGACATTTTAGAGGAATATAGTTCTTTTGGAGGAGAAAGTGGTTTCTCTAACGCTCCACTATTGGAGCTAGTGGTGTTCACTATATTGATGTATCTTGGAAATTTTGCTTAATTTTGAAGCTCATTGAGCTAGAACACTTTCATGTGTATGTTGTAAATATTGTAAGACTATTCTTTGAATGTTTGCAATGTATGTTGTTTTCATATGTATTAAGGAAATTGAACTATTTCAGTGGCTTTGGTACTTATCTTGTTGAAGGTGTTTTGTATGTGTCTTTAACAATTGTTGCTCCTATGTGAAATATTTCACTAGTTGTTTAATGATTCATTCATATATATATGCTTGTGTGTCTTTATTAGATCAATACTATTACTTTTCTTTTAAAGGCTCACTTTTCTCTCCCTTTCGGTAGAAGAACCTTGATACATTCTGCAGTTGAACATTCCATAAGGCATATTCACTTGTTCATCTGAAGTACATGATCCAAACTTAAACAAGAACACAGAAAATTTCAGATATAACCATAAATACACAGATGCAACAGAAATAACACTTCATTTCATTAATATCAAATACTAAAATATGCTTACAAACAAAATGGAAACTAGACTAGCTTGGGTGATGGTAGCTTATCTTTGAGAAGAGATGTGGCAGCTACATGCCTCTGAACTATGTTACAATGAGGCTTGGAGGATTATTTATTATTGAGAAATAATGGAAAACCCTAAACATCCAAAAACCTAACCCTAGGAGATGAAGCACCAAAACTATGGGCCCCTTTTGGGTAAATTAGTACATCAACTTCCTGGGGTCGTAACTTTGGAATACAATCTTCATTTGACGTGCACAATACCTCATTAGAAATATCTATCCAAGGACTACAATTTTTGAGTGGCCAACATCGGTCGAAGACCCATGTTGGCCCCGATTTTACCAAAAAACATTGTTTAGGGCCTCAAAAATAGTAAACTATGCTACAATTAAGGAAACTGAAAAACTGAAAGAGACAGTGGTGGGGGTCCAAGTGGAATAGGTAGGTGGCCACTAAAATCTACCTAGATTAGTACATGTATGTTACTCTCTTGTTCTAACTATCATAGCCAAGGAAAATCTCTAAGAATATATGGCAATCGAGCCTTATTTCCAGAAGGGCTCCTACACCAAACGATGCAAAGTCTAATTTGGACTTTTCATTGGGGAGAACCACTTGCATGTTGGCAATATCCAACACTGTCAACACTTTGAATTTTTATTTTTTATTTATTTATTTATTAATTTTTTTTTATCTTTTTGGATTTTGGTCTCTTTCGTTAGTTTTTTTGTGTTTATTTTATTTTATTTTTATAATGAAAAAAAGAAACATTATGTTACAACAAGGAGATAGGTTTGAAATGTGACTATGCTACTTTAAATAATGTATAGGAAATGTGATAATAGATGAGTGTTAACAAGGGGACACCTAGGGCGGGTCTTTGCAAGAGGGTGGGTGATGGAGATTTTCATATAGTTGGGGATTTCACACATGGATGAAGTGAAACAATGGGTTCAAAACCATTATCAAGAATTGAAGTATCAAATTAGATAATAACCACTTAGGAGTCCTTACTGGATATAGGTCAATAATTGATAAGATCACAAAATGAGGCATATTATGCAATCATAGACTAGAATGATTCTTAACCATAGTGCGTATGAGTGTAATGGGTTCCAAATTGCAAAGAGTGATAAGTTAGAGAAACCTATTTGAGAAGGAATGTTATTTCTTCATGAGTGCAAGAATGTAGCTTAGAGTGGTGAGGATACTCATCAACATGGGGTGGAATCTATGAAAAATTCAAGGACAGAAATAGGTTAAAATGCATAGTCTATGGAGGGAAATCCTATACCCATATTCCAATGTAGTGAATATGCTTAAAATAGAACCATCAAACTTGCAGAAAATGGAAAAAATGTTTCCCAAAATGATACCCTATGCACAAAGTACAATTCCAATAGCACAAAAGTGATTGATAAATAAAAAAAATAAAAAATATACATGCATTGAATGTTCTACAAAATCACAAGGCATGGTGATGTTAGATGGCCAATGGGGCCAAAACTAGTGGGTACTCACCATTGGAAGTAATGAAATTATTGAAATGGAAAGACCACATAATGGTGGGGTAGTTTTAGTCAGGTGGTAAGTATCTAGAGGAGCCAAGGTAGAGTAGGAAATGCAATGAGAATTAGGTGGAGCTTCAACATTAGCAGTATTGGGTGCATACTAAGAGTGTAGAGGTTATAAAGGAAAAATAAGAGATGTGTGAATTGCAAGAATATTTGTACAAGGTGAAAATAAGGTCCATCATTTTGGTCCTAACTTAGGGGTCGTATTTCCATGTAGAGCACAATGGATATAAGAGTAGCGGTGGTAACAAAGAGGTGGAATGAGTGACACGAGGTTAAAAGGAGTGAAGGTGTGATATATGGAGATTTCATAACTTTAAACAATTGGTGGTTATGATGACAACTGTGTCAGAGATGGCATAAAGGCATATGTTGGGTTGATGTGTTGACTGAGAAAGGGCTAGGTTGGGATTAATAGCATCCTCATTGTTCCTATCATTGGATCTATATGAATGTGTCTTAGACTTCGTCAGTGTTCTATTAAGGGTATCCCTATTAGTAATTTAGATTCCATTAGATGTTTAAGTAGGAGATAGGATCGATTTAAGGGTGGGGGAGGGTAGAGAGTTAGGGCTAGGTTGAATAGTACATGGAAGAAATCAAACTAATACTTTGATGGTATACCTTGTGATTTTTAGGGCAGCCATAATAGGGGAACCAATATGTTTAGGAGGTGGGCATAGACAATGAACCTCGTGTGGAGGGTTCTCCTAGTTGGTGGTTTTTGAATGACTAGGTTGACTAGAGGAAGGAACTTTACCACTTGATGATGGGACGGGTGATGATTGGGGGAAGGAATAATTCCTAAGTGAACTCAGGTCAACTAAGTTATGGGAAGGAAATTTGGATAGCAGAGTTAGTTCCCTAAAAAAATAAGAAATTGTGCATATTGGAGATAATCCCATGTAATGAACTTAGGGTAGATTACCATGATAAGCTCCAAGTAAATATGAGTCCCTAAGTAAATCAAGAGTTAATTCAACCTAAGTGAGGATGGAGAAAGTCCCATACCTTATGAAACACCTTGTTTAGATTAGAAGTTAGGGTGGGATCATTATACGTAAGTTGATAAAAGGTGATTATTGTAACACACCCTCCGAACCCCTTGGTTTGTTCTCGAGTTGTGGAAAGGGTTACATTAAAACTAACCCAACCTCCTATTGTCACTGCTACAACACCCTCCAAAATTTCACTACATTCAAATTTTGGAGCCTACCTAACCATTGCCGCAAGTGTCGCCTTGGTTGTCAAGTGTCATTTCAAGTCATTCTATATGTTTCAAGTGTTCATGATCATTCTTCTTAAGTGTACTTCATGGTTGTAACATCATTGTTTGTTGAAAAATGACACTCTTGATCATAGTGATGCACACTTTGTTTATTATACTTGGCGAGTGTTTGTAAAGTGGAGTTTTGATGTGTATTTATCATTGTTAAATCATGTCTAAGTTTTATTGATGAGTTTGTATGCACACTTGTTTTCATCTCTAAAATAATTATGTTCATCGCTTGTTCCATCTTCCATACTTAAACAAATTTTGGTTGTAAAAGTTAACCCATTAAAGGGAGGAGTGAAAAAGTGCACTCTTAAGCCTTGATCAGGAATCCTTCATTGTTCTGAAGTGCACCTTGCACCCTTCAAGAGAGCATAGCACACTCTCAAACATCATTCCCCTTCCCTGTTCTGAATTCCACCCATAAAAATAAAGTCTTCCTTTGAGTGCACTCCTTCAACTCAAATAAATAAACCCTCCTTGAGCACATGAGCACACCCCAAAGCCCGGAAGCCTCACCCCTTCATCCTTCAATAGTGCACATTTTTCCCTCCTTGGACCTCTTGAGCGAATGAGAAAACCCCAAAGCCTTGAGGCATCACCCCTTCATCCTTCATCAATGCGCCATGCACCCTCCTTGTCTCCCTTGAGCACACAACAAACTTGGGAAGCGTGAATGCTCTTCCTTCGTCCTTCAAAATTGTGCCCTCCCTTAATCTCTCTCTCTTCTCTTGAGCACATGAGTGCACCTTGAAACCTTTAATATTAACCCTTCAACCTTTCATAGTGTGCCCTTATGCCTAAAAGTCTCCTTGTCCTCTTCGAGTGCACTGTTAAGTCATGAACAAGAAATTTGCATGAAGCATGTTAGGATAAGAGACTTTTCAGGCTAATGTTTCTTGCCATGAGTGATTGTAGATGTAGGTATTTCAAGAATAACATGGAAAGGATGCATGAAGAAGAGTGGGTAGAGAGGGAAGTCAAAGGAAGCATTCAAGAACAAAGAACACCTTGAAATATTCATGATTGAAGTAGCCTAAAGACTCCATGTGATCAAATACCTTTTGGAGGGTTAAGACATCAATGACACTAAAGTTGCATGTAAGATCGAAGACAAAAAGGCAGCCTTGTCACCTCTTGAATAAATTCCATGTCATCAGTCATTATGAGTCCTAGTCATTAATGATAGTGACTTGTCATGTTCTCACCACATGATGATATGGAAATCATGATGTAATTATGTAATTATTGAAAAGATAAAGAAGTAAAAGTCCAAGAGTCATGTGTGGAAAAAAGAGCCATGTGAAGAAGTCTAAAAGGCATGTGATTCCAATAGTCATACATAATTCAAAGAGTCATATGTAATTCCAAACTTCATTTGGAAGTTCAAGAGTTATAGAAGTCCAAAGGCCATTAGAAGTTGGAAAGTCAAGAGTCATGAGGATGTGAAAGGTCATGTCTCAAGTTATAAAAGGACCCTCATTACTCAAGCAAAGGACTTTTAACCTTGGCCCCCCCCCACAAGGCATTAGAGAGATAGAGATAGTACTTTTGTGGAGCAAGTAGTGGCTCTAAATATCCACTATTGAAGCTAGTGATGTTCATTGTACTTATGTATCTTGGAACTTTTTATTAATACCTGAAGCCATTTGGCCGACACATTTTCATGCATAGATTGTGGATGTTTTGAGATTACTCTTCTAATGTTTGTGATTTATCTTGGATTTCATATGTACTAAAGTAACTTAGCTATTTCAGTGACTTTCGTGCTAAACTTGTTGGAAATGTGTTGCGATGATTTAATGACCATAGCATCTATGTGAACTATTTCACTTTATGTCTAACAATTCTTTCTTGTCTATGTGTGTATGTCTCCACTAGATTAGTACTATTACTTTTATTTTAGAAGCTCACTTCCTCTCGTTTGTAGTGAGAGAACCTTGATACATCTACAATTGAACATTTCAGAAGGCACACTCTCTTGCTCATTCAAAAGCACATACACACTACTCTCTCATGCTAATAGCTTAATCCAAGGAAAATATATAAGTTAACAAAAATCTGGCCATATTTCCTGATGGGACTCCTACACCAATGGTGCGAGGTCTAATTGGGAACTCATATTGGGGAGATCCACTATATGTTGGTTGTATCCAACACGGCCAACATTCTGGCACTAGAAGGAGGGAAACTAGTTTTTTATGGTTGGTAACACTTCACATCTTAATCATTCAGTTTTAGGACAAGGTAGTAATATCCCAAGTAACATCCCTACTCCTATCCTTGAGTTAGGAGGGTCTTCTCAACTTGGTCTGGAGTTGGCCTATGAAGTTACCTATGAAAAATTTTGGGCACTTCGAATTATTACCTATGAATTTGTGAAAGCTATTGGTTTACTCTATGTCACTCATAATATTCCTCACCATCCTAAGAATAAAGAAACAACTCGTACTAGTGTATTGGTTGCATCAATGGAAGATTTTGTCTTTTCCACTCTTGAGGAATTAGCAGAGTCTTCAGAAGACACAGTTCAACAAGAGCCGCTTCCACCTATTCATGAAGAGTACAAGGAATATATTGTTCTTTTTTATGGAGAATAGCCAATAATCAATTTGGAGTTTAACGATGTTTTAAACGGTGAAGGTGAAATCTCATCAGATTTAGAAAATGAGGAGGAGCAAGGAGACAAAGACATGGAATATCAGGACTTGGATTGGATGGCCTAAGGGCCGCTCGCTCTTCCGGATAACCTTCAAAGAATTCCTAGACATCCGGTAAGTTTGATCCTGACAAGAATAGAAAGGCATAAGATCATATTGATTATTTCTATATGCATCTATGTGTTGAAAATAGAAACAAGAAATGATAAAAATAGAATCATTAAATTCCAGTTTAATTTGTCCTTGAATTAAACTGAGAATTAAAGTCAAATTCTTTTCTCAAAGAAACTTATAATAGTTAACTAAGTTAGGTTGACTTAGTTAACTTAGGAATTTCGAGTTGAAAGTCTTTCTAAAGTCATGTATATGTCTACCTATATTTTAGGGGTCCAGTATGAGTTAATTGTGATTTATAATTAGACAACTCAGTTTACTGAGTTAAGTTAAGTTAAACTAGTTCCAAACTGTTTGAGGAACTAATAGTGAGTTAATAATCAATTGGTGCACTAATGCACTCAACTAGTTCTACTCCATTTAACTGAAGATTCCCTCATCAGAAACCCATGCATGTCAGTTCAGAGAAAGGCCCAGTTGAGACTAGAGTGCAGGGAAAATGTACTATTTGTTGTATAATTTTATGTGTTGTATAGATGGTGCATGCAATCAGGAACTAAACCTATAAGGGATTACACAGTTTTGGATGCATTTATTTCCCTTTAAGATGGGCTAATCAACCATAGGAATTGTGCAAAGAAATAGGGAATTGGAGAGCTACAAAATTGGCTAACTATTGGCCAAGAGTTTTCTTGTGAGTTGGAGATTGATTTTACTGAGTACTATGATTGTTCTTGTGAGAACAAGCACTGTATTATCATCTTGGATTTCTGATTAATTCAATACAGATAGTGGGGTTTTGAGCTACGTCTTTCCTCAAATATTTATTATGTTATGTGCCATTGATGTTCTTCCTCTTGTCGATTATTTTTTTCTTGATCTTTATGTGCTTTCGCTATAAAGAGTAGAAGTAGATTCTTGTCTCTTTTTTTAGTAGATTACATGAGCTTGTGAATCTACAAGATTATCTACACTATGAATGTTAGAGGTACGGTATGATGATGTTTCTTGTAGGATTTTTCCTTTCACTTTAGAAGGTAGAGAAACATCATGGTACCATAATCTGCCTGTTAATTAAATCCATGGTTGGAGGGAGTTTAAGAAATTGTTTTTGGAGAAATTCGGCAATGATAAGAATCCTGTCATGTTGGTAAAAGAACTCAAAAATATTAAGATGGGGGGGAAGGAGAAAGTTAAAGATTTCAATCAAAGGTTCAGCCATATATTGAAATTTTTTCCCACTAACATGTAGCCTCACGATTCTATCATTATAGATTATAATACAGTTGCCTTGCCAACAAACATTTTTGCATTTTTTAAAAGAGTTGTAAAGGAAACCCTGGCTTTAAACTTTGCAGAAGAAATCACCATGGAGAAATATTTGCATGCCATTGGAGATGTTACAGATGTTGATGAATATAAAGGCTCCAAGGAGACTGGTAATAAGTCTCAGCCTTCTTCAAGTAAGGCTAAAGAAATAGATTCTGTTGATGTTGAAAGCTTGACTAAATCTCTAAAGGAACTCACTAATGAATTATCAGAATTAAAGAGAAATTCAAGTGAGACCTCTACTAGTAGCAATCCCCCCAAGTCTTTCCCATTTAGAAGGAATAATAACAACAAAAAACAACCAGATAAATCTTCCCAGAGTTCAAATGTTGTGTTGAATATTGAAAGTATAGGCATGGATAACTATTGTTCCTTCCATCAGAAATGCCATTCAGAGAAAAATTGACCACAATGGAAACACAACATGAATTATCTGGAAGCACATATTGTCGATACTTTACTAGCATTTGAGAAGTTTGAGCAAACAAAAGAAACAAATGATCCTTCAGAGGCTGAAGAGAGCACGGGTATTGGAAATACATTTAATACTTTTTATTTTATTCTCAATACTGATAAGAAGGGTGTTGAAGCACCACCTCAAAGTGAAGCCCCTCCTGAGAAACAAATTGGTGGTTATAATTTGAGGAGAAAAGGGCCCATTTCTAAATAGGTGGTGATGAAATAGAAATTAAAGAAGCAATTGTTAAGAAGACTCACACCACCAACTAATCTTTCTCCGAATATGTAAAATAAGTCTGGAAATGATGCTACCTCTAAGAGCACTTCCACCAGCACTAAAAGCAAGCCTATCACTCTGGAAGTCTCGACTCAAGCCACACCTCTAGACACTTCAACACTACTTGCTAAAATGAAACTATTGATTATAACATATTTGAATTTTTTAAGAGAGCTCATGCCAACATTTCCATATTTAAACTCACAAAGATAACAGGGCAGCATGAACTGCTTGTCCATGTCTTCTCACATCCTTCCTCAGGTGACAAATCTTATTCTTCTCAAAAGGTGTCTTGTAAGTCTTCTGGTACTATCGAATCTGTAGTTAACGATGCAACTTTGGATGTTAATAACCTCTACCCCCCCATTTTTGGTAACTTTCAAAATATTCAATTACAATGACCATAATTGTTTGGTCGATTCAGGTGCAACTGTGAATGTAATTCCATTATCTAATGTTAAGAAAATTAATGCTAAATGAGATAAAATTGATGCACAAATCATTAAGTTGGATAGATCTCTTGTTCAATCTATTAGTAATCTCAAGAATGTTATTATTCAATTATCATATGATCACCGGGTACACCAATGTATAAACATTGTAATTATGGGCATCCTTAAAGCCTATGGCATACTCCTGAGTCTAGACTGGTATAGTAAATTACAAGGGTATTTAGCTACATATTGGTCACACTTATGGCTTCCATACAACGGTAGAAACAACCTAATCTGAGTGGAGAGTGAACCATACATGAAATATACTAAGACACCATTGAGGGTCATAATGAGCATGTTGCATTTGTAGACCTAATATTTGGAAATTATTTCTTTGAAATCGACCACGGATGTTATTAATCACAACCATCACCCGTCCTGTTAGCACTTCGTAATTCTTCCAGTCTGAGGAGAGGAACCCAAAGCTAACCACAAACCACTTTAAAAATGGAATCTATCCCTTCCAGCTTCAAAGAGGGCTCTCTCTATATGAATCTTCAGTCACTTAGATGACTGGTTGTATTAGGTTTTAGGCTAGGTATTAAGATAAGAGAGGAATAGGTTTTAACAGTTTGATGGCAGGGAAGAGGGAAAATCCATTGGGAATGGAGTCATATTGAGCTAATGATTTTCAGTGATATGATGGGAAAATGAGGAATCCTTAGACAGGGGAAAGGTAGGCAATACTTATAGTGTCTTTGTCAAATTTCATTGTAGAGAGGTGAACAGAGGAGTGGTGGAATTTATAACATCTATAGCATCTAGCTGAGGATGAATTTTAGATATTACAATGGAGGAAAAACACTAACATGTTCAGTTACTTACAACAGAGCACCCAAAAGTGAATTCTGAAATCAATTTTGCTTAACTAAACATTGAAGACATAAAATTTAAGCATGGTTATAATAGAAGATAAAGAAACATAAACATGATATAAACATCACCATAAGAGACTGACACATGAATCCCTGAACAAGTAGACTTCGACCTTCATCATTCATTGAAACTTTTTAATGAAAATGTACAATGCTCAATGTCTTCTCTATCAAACCCCGACCCACCTCTATTCTCATAGAAATTAAAAAAATATAAAGTAAGAACTCTTTCCTAAGATAAGTAGGCTGAGTTCAACCATTTCCCCAAAGATATAGTTAGTTACACTAAGATTCGAAACTGCGTGCTAGGAAATAGGGACCGAATTTCTGAAAAATAGGGGTAAAATATTAAATCGTATCTCTTGAATCATGACAAGTGTTACAAAAATGAAGGAGGTTTTTGTATATGAAGTTATGTTTGAGAGAAATCTATCTCAGTTTTCGAAAATTCTTCTCCATATCCTAATAATATGCACCCAAAGATCATGACTAAAACAGGAAATTACAAAACCTAAAAAATAGACTGTAAAGATTCATTCATATTTTCCAATCTATGATACCTGTGAAGAAACTAAAGGATATTTTTGTTCTTTGGTTTGTTTTAAAAAAAAAACTATTTTTGGTTTTTCAATATTCTTCTCCATTTGGTTATAAAATAATATTGAAGTTAACTACTAAAATAGTTAAAAATGCAGAAACACACTTCTTCAGAAAAAATGCAGCAAAAGCGTAGAAAATTCATCATTATCGTACTTTTGATAATATCTCAGACTTCTGAATGTATTAGGAAAGTGGAAAAAAACCCCTAAAACATCAATTACCTATTAGAAAAATATGTCCAAATTGAAAACCTCCCTTCTTGGAAGTCATCACCATTAGCAAAAGTGCAACAACTAAGCGTAGTGAATTTAATTTGCATGAATTTGATGAGGTGTTGAAGTCTTTGACTGAGAAAAATAGTTGGTAGATGATCTTGAAAACCTTAAAAACGTTGTTTCAACCTCGATTCATAAAAAATAATGCAAAAATTCTAACCTTTTATCAAATCTGCCGTCGAAAATAACGTAGCAAATCGCCTACAGCCAAAACACAACAACTCTCACTTGTTGTTGAGAGAATCTGAGGAAGACAAGAAACCTGCTCAATGGCTTCATGAGATCCAATGCATGTATTTGTAATCCTCCACTCGGTCTACGACTCCCTTTAACTACAAGGATGACTTTCTAATTTGAAACGTTCAAGCGCAACGCAATGGAGAAGTGCAACAACAACTTGTGGTGATAATGATATGATGAAATATTTGATGTGACCTTGCAATTGACTTGAAAATACACCACTGAATTTTCCCAATGATGAGAAAACAAATCCTCACTACTATCTTCATTCATGACTTGGATAACACATTACCCTAGACTTGCTAAACCTAGACCTTTTAAGACTTTGACAACTTCATTTTTATTTACCACTTGAACTTTAGTATATCCTATTGAGCTGATCTCTATGAGATCATAGAAACACTTTACAAATTGACCAAAATAATAAAAATACCAAACTTAACTTTGATTACTATAACATAGGAAACTAACACGTCCCACTAGATACACAGTTGGAGCTCCTTCCTTGTACTCCAACTGGTGGAAATGAATCTTGTAATATAGATGTACATAATAGTAATAATAGTATAGGAACCAGTTTAGTAGCTAATAATATATGATCTTTGTACTCATAGACCCACATAATAAGAATTACATCCTATCATTTAATTTGGAATTCGAGTGTAGAAATAATATTGCCGAAATACTCAAGGTAATTGGTGACTTAGAAGTGGTTACTCGACACGTACAAGATACTATCCACTATGTTTCACCAAATCTTAAAAACTACCAACAAGAGGTATGGAAATTGATTACTTACTTTAAAGATTTTAATATCATTTTTATTCCTAGACTTAGAAATGTTGCAACAAACACATTAGCTAATGCAGCCGCTAGAATGTCACCTCAGAAAAATGATTTTTTTTTTTTTTTTTTTAATATTTTATAGAGATTATATATAAACCATTTGTGCTTGATAACATCAATAATTTTCATTTTTTCAATGAAAACCAATAGACACTGCATTTTATCGCTAATGCAGATGTGTTTAAAGATGCATCGATAGAGGAGGATGAGCATGACAAGGTTTTTAGGAAGCACTTGATGAAATGAAAGGAAACACTATACCTAAAGGTGTAGTGTCCATGGAAAATTTATATGACATGAAAAAATTGTTTAGAGGAACAATTAATACTAAGACTTAGAGCTCGATGTTGTCATTCGAACAAGTCAACTTGGGAACTCAAGACAATCTGAAATATGTAAACCTCGGTACATATTTTTCTCCATAAGAACGACAAACATTCATTTGGTTATGCAAACACTGTTGATATGTGTTTGCATGGAATTACGATGATTTGAATACATATGATACTTGTATTATCTAGCATTTCATTCCCATTAAAGAAGGGATGAATCCCTTTAAGCAGAAGTTAAGGAAAGTTCATCCAACGCTGGAACCCCTAATATAAAAGGAGATGAGGAAGTTGTTGGCTGCTCAGATCATTTCAAGGTTAGACATTCTACTTGGGTTTCAAATTTGGTCCTTGATAGAAAGAAGTATGGTAAGATAAGGCTATGTGTTGACTTTCGCAATCTCAGTTGAGCCTCAGACAAAGAAAATTATCCGATGCAATCCATGGAACAAATCCTCCAAACAATATCTAGGTTTGAGATGTTCTCGCTTCTAGATGGTTTTTCTGGATACAATCAAGTGCTAGTGGAAGAACCAAACCATCTCAAAACCAACTTTAGGACCAAGTGAGGAACATTCGCCTTTAAGTCCATGCCATTTAGGCTTATAAGTGTTGGTGCTACATATCAAATAGAAATGGGCATTGATGTTCGTTGCCTGATTTGCCAAAGTGTAGTAGTCTATTTAGATGATGTAACTATATTCTCCAAAATAATATCATATGATGTACACCATCTGAAACAAATATTTAAGAGATGTTGAAAATACAGGATTTATCTCAATCCCAAGAAAAGCATCTTTGGTGTGTTAGAAGGAACTCTCTTAGGACACATCATTGTGAATATTGGAATCAAATTTGATTTCTAAAGGGTCAAAGCTATAAATCAGATCCTGTTCCCATTGAATAAGAAATATATGCAATATTTCTTAGGAAAGATCATTTTCTTGCACAAATTCATCTCCGACTATGCTTAGATAGTTAAACCATTACTAGAGATGATTAAGAAAGATGCAATTTATAAATGGGACAAAAGGGAAAAATATGTTTTTGCTAAAATAAAAAAGCTATTGATGATGCTTCCGCATTATTTAGTCTTGATTATGGAAAATATTTCCTACTTTATACTTTTGCTTTAGATTCATCTATTGTGTCTGTATTGATTCAGAAGGATGATGAAGAAAATGAACGACCTATTTATTTCATGAGTGTTGGCTTACATGGGTCATAGTTGAATTACCCAACCATTGATAAACAAGCCTGTGATGTATATAAGGCAGTCAAACATTTCATACTCTACCACCTTAAAGCTCACATGATTGTGTATGTGCTTCATCTAATGGTCATAACACTCTTTGTGCAATAAGAGCTAGGTGAGAAGAGGGAAAATCGAATGACCTGTTTATAGGAAAATGATATGGATTTTAAGCCAATTCATACCATTAAAGGGTCATGACCTTTTTCAATTAGCAGCAGAAGCAATATATGCTCTAGAGGAAGATATTTCACGATGGGAGCAGGAAATAGAGATGTACAACATTGAACATGTTCAGGAAATAAATATGTACAATGTTGAACAAGTTCCCCAGACAAACTCAACAACACCATGGTATTCATATATACAATGATTCTTAGAGCATGACACCTTGCCCACGCATTTATAAAATAATAAAAAGAGGGAAATTCAAAAAAAAGAGGGAAATTCACCTTAAAGCTTTGTCTTATCAACTCATTCATGGAGTTCTTTTCAAAAAATTACCACAATGGTGTCTTGTTAAGATGCGTTGATCCTCAAGATACAGGTAAGGTACTAAGATATCTGCACAATGGACCGATAGGTGGTCATTATGCGGGTGATACAACTGTTACACTAAAAAATGTCACCATGACTACTTACAGTTAGTATGGCTCAAATCAACAGTCATGCTACCCTCTTAGGCAAGTCTTATGCCTCTGCTATCCATCTCAAACTCAAAGAAGAGAGAAAGTCTTGTAAAAAATGTGTTTATCTCTGGGGTCGCAGGTTCTCTCTAGCCTTACCTGCGGGGACGCTCACAATGTTCACAAAAGTTGCGTCCATGGACGCTCTGTATGTTAAGGGACAGGTGCGTCCTTCTGTAAAAGGCAAAATGCGCGAGTTTCATCTTAAAAAAGTTACTTGTGGTTACTTCTAGAACTTTCTAGAGGTCGGTTTGATGAAATGGATGCGCCTCCAGTTGGTTCATGTATCCCTATTAAGGAGGAACTTATCCCATCAATAAGGGAGCTATCCCACCCAAAGAGGGGGATTATCCCATTGATGGTGGACCTGAATAACCTCTTTATAGCACTATAAATAAAGACATTGAGCCAGAGGGAGGAGAGGTTGGAGCTATACATTTTCTTTGGGTAAATGCTGCAGGAATTAGGACTCCCATTTAGAACCTTGTGAGGAGAGATTGTCTTTGTTTGATTCTACTTGGAAGTGGGTGAGCTTTGTCAAAGTAGAGGAAAACCCTTGATGGACCCTGGGAGGAACTTGCACAACACCAAGGCCAGGTTGTAAGAGTTTCTTTGTTTCGTTATTAATACAAACTGGTTTATTTTTCTCAATAGCTTATGTTAATGAGTTATTTCATGTGTTCCTTGGTCTGCATGTTGAATATATGTTTTATTATATGAAATGCAAGTGCTTGGTAATTGTTTGATTGTTTGTGGTTGCAGGAATTGACTTGAAGGAGGAGCTCATCCGGATCGGCAAGGACGGACTACAACAACAGCGTTTTGGAATAAGGTAAGCCTAAACACTTGTAGTTTTCATGTTTTAAAAGGTATATTTAGAGAAAGATCACTCCATTTTGTCTTGTTTGTCGCTAGAGAGTTTAGACTCCTAGGGAGGTCAGTTGTGTCCGCACAAACGACTTTTTCCGCCACGACAAATTGGCGACTCCACTGGGGAATCCATTAATGTGAAAGTCTTTTCCTTTGTGTGAACTTTGCTCTGAGAAAATCATTTTTATTTTCTGGTTTTTGACTGTGAGAATTAGTATTTGGGTGGCTTAGCTTTAGATTTAGTTAGATTTGGTTTTTCTTAACTTTTCCAGAAGGACGCACCCTCTGAGTACTGCACAGTGCGTCTTTGGACGCGCTGTTGCCGTTTGCACAGAGCGGGCCCGCGCCTGTTCTAACGGGTTGCCTGCGTCTTCCTGTAAAAATTTAGGAAAACTCCATTTTTGCTTTAATTGCTTTTAGATTTTGTTTTTTCTTAGTGTTTTCTGCCCAGATCCTTTAGTACCCTGTCAAAAATTTTCACCTGAACTTGTTTCATTAGCATTCCTGCTTTTAGCTTTCATCAATTGGGTGTTTTGAGTCTCTTTTTTGAGAAATTCTTAATTTGATTTCCTTTGGTCATTACTTGGAGGTTTCTCTCAGTCTTTTCACAATTTTGCATCTTTTTGCTTTTGTTTTTGCAAAAAAATTTCCCCCTCATTCGCCGGGGGGGGGGCTAAATTGTGTATGAGTGTTAATCGCCTTTGAGTGTTTTTATGTTTTGATCTTTGGAACTCTCACCCAATTTTCTCGACTTGCACTTGATTGGTTCTTAGATTACATTAGAATCATCTTGTGTTTGAGAATTCTCTTGCATAGATCACATTTGCATAATTAGAGTTCTCAGTTTCAGAATATGAATGAAAAATGTGCATAGATTACATTTGCATACTTTTCATGTGAATTGTGCATAGATTACAATTGCATAGTTTACATTCTGAAAAATCAATCGTAGATTTAGATCAGCTTTCTTTGATTTGAATTTACACAAAAATAAAAATAAAAATTGGTTTGGAATTGATTTGCATTAGTTTTTCTTGATGAAATTAGTGCATTAGAGAATTTGTTAAATTTTCTCTTAATGATCAATTTTTGCATTGTTGGAAGTGAATGGAAACTCTCTCCTTACTCTAGTTAGGATTCATCGAATTGAAAGGATTGCATTATCATATTCGATTACATTCAGTTGAGTCGGGTCATAATCTATTCCAGGCTTCACACTTTAGGGGGCAATCTGTTACACTAAAAAATGTCACCATGACTACTTACAGTTAGTATGGCTCAAATCAACAGTCATGCTACCCTCTTAGGCAAGTCTTATGCCTCTGCTATCCATCTCAAACTCAAAGAAGAGAGAAAGTCTTGTAAAAAATGTGTTTATCTCTGGGGTCGCAGGTTCTCTCTAGCCTTACCTGCGGGGACGCTCACAATGTTCACAAAAGTTGCGTCCATGGACGCTCTGTATGTTAAGGGACAGGTGCGTCCTTCTGTAAAAGGCAAAATGCGCGAGTTTCATCTTAAAAAAGTTACTTGTGGTTACTTCTAGAACTTTCTAGAGGTCGGTTTGATGAAATGGATGCGCCTCCAGTTGGTTCATGTATCCCTATTAAGGAGGAACTTATCCCATCAATAAGGGAGCTATCCCACCCAAAGAGGGGGATTATCCCATTGATGGTGGACCTGAATAACCTCTTTACAGCACTATAAATAAAGACATTGAGCCAGAGGGAGGAGAGGTTGGAGCTATACATTTTCTTTGGGTAAATGCTGCAGGAATTAGGACTCCCATTTAGAACCTTGTGAGGAGAGATTGTCTTTGCTTGATTCTACTTGGAAGTGGGTGAGCTTTGTCAAAGTAGAGGAAAACCCTTGATGGACCCTGGGAGGAACTTGCACAACACCAAGGCCAGGTTGTAAGAGTTTCTTTGTTTCGTTATTAATACAAACTGGTTTATTTTTCTCAATAGCTTGTGTTAATGAGTTATTTCATGTGTTCCTTGGTCTGCATGTTGAATATATGTTTTATTATATGAAATGCAAGTGCTTGGTAATTGTTTGATTGTTTGTGGTTGCAGGAATTGACTTGAAGGAGGAGCTCATCCGGATCGGCAAGGACGGACTACAACAACAGCGTTTTGGAATAAGGTAAGCCTAAACACTTGTAGTTTTCATGTTTTAAAAGGTATATTTAGAGAAAGATCACTCCATTTTGTCTTGTTTGTCGCTAGAGAGTTTAGACTCCTAGGGAGGTCAGTTGTGTCCACACAAACGACTTTTTCCGCCACGACAACAACCACACATAAAGTAATGAGGGTTGGTTATTATTGGCCCACCTTATTAAAATATGCTCACGCACATGCTCGCAAGTGCCCAACTTGTCACAGATGTGTCGATCAAGAACAGAAGTTAGCCACCTCGCTGCTACCAGTAGAATTTGAGGAACCTTTCCAATAGTGGGGACTTGATGTTATTGGAGAAATACTCCCACATTCGGCTGAGAAACACATATACATTTTAAGAGCAATAAATTATTTTACTCAGTGGATAGAAACAATTCCTTTAAGGCAAGTTAATGACCAAGAAGTCATCCACTTCTTGAAGTAAAAAAATATAACCAAGTTTGACGTTCCAGTGTCTCTTGTATTTGATGATGTGACATATTTTTATTTGTTGAAACTTTATGATTTAACATTAGAAAATGGTATTGTGTTAAAGCATGCATCTAACTATTACTCGCAGGGAAATGGTTTAGTTGAATCAACAAACAAAAATATCATTCGCAGAATCAAGAAAAGCATTTTATTTGAGAAAATGAACTGAAACAATGCTTTAATAAATTCATTATGGGTCGACTGTGTAACTCTGAAGTCTTCCCTCAAAACCTCAATGTACTTCTTGGTTTACGATAAAGAATCTATCTTGCCTCCTAACCTATATCTCCCAGCCTTGCAACTCTCCCAAGTGTCCCAAGGTAGACCCTGTGTTTTGGTTCAAAGTAGGATAGATACTTTGATTAAACTCGAGGAAGAAAGGCTCAAAGTAGGATAGATACTTTTCTTAAACTCGAGGAAGAAAGGCTCAAAGCCAAAGAAATATTTTTCTTTAATCAAAACCATATTAAGCACTATTTCGAAAAAAATATGCAGGGACTAATAGTTTCGATGTGGGTGACCTAGTATTGAAGTGGGATAAAGCCCACAAAGAGAAATGAAAACACACAAAGTTCCAATCTCTATGGATTGGACCCTATACCACCAAAGAGAAAATTAGTCATAACACTTTCAAGTTGAAATACTTAGATGGGAGGATTGTTCCTCTTCCTGTTAATGACCGAGATTTGAAACTCTATTTCCAGTAGTAGCTCTAAGTTGTGTTTCTAGTACAATTTCTACCTTCTTTTCGTTTTATTTATCATGTGTGTTAGTCAAGTAATGTCCCATCATGTTTTGTGTCTTGGTCATTGTACATAAATAAGACCCCATGTGAAAAGTGCTTGGCTCTGAAAGGTTTTGTGGTGGAATAAAGAAAAAGTGTGATAACCTCAATGTTTGGCTATATGTTAGTTCTTCTTATTTGTTTTGGGAAGACGCCATAGGTTGAGATAATTTTGGAAGAAAAATACAATACATCCAAAAGGAAAACCTTAATTGAACCTATGAGATTCGCTTCTATTATATTATCCAAACTCCCCAACTTGGTGTTAAATCTTCTTGGTGTTACATGCTTATCCAATCTAGTAGAGAAAAGATAAGGGGAAGATATAAAGCAAGCAAATCAATATCAGAGGTTATATAAATACTTATCTAAAGGGGAAACCTCCTTTGCTCTCAATAAGTTGATATTCCTCTTCTTCCCATTGAATATAATAAGTTTCGAAGCACAATCCTATTAAATAAATAAATAAAGGGTGAAAGAAGAGAAAGGTTTCCTACATAGGAAGGTGAAGCAAGTGACTTCGTCGGGGTACTTTTAAGGCTTGCTGGAAGCGAAGAAATGCTTATGCTTGTATAGTGACTTTGTTAGGGTACTTGTTGGGATAGGGTCCCCTAAGGGTCAACTTTGGGGCAAAAGCCAAGTTTTTGTTATGTAAAGTGTAAGGTCTCCACAAGTTGTGGTCGCAGAGTGCATAGATAGTGAAGAGTCATAAAGGGATTTTCACTTCTTTTATGTAAGTTGTGTCAGCTTTAGTAGATCTACCCATGGTCCGCCGACCATGGGATTGTATAAAAAGGAGAGTCTTAGAGAGTCTAAGGTAGGTAACTAAGAGAGATCAATGAATGTAATGGGTCAGTAGAAGTGAAGAAGCGAAGAGTCTTACAGTAGAAGAGAGGCTCTGCAGCTATGTGTGTAGAGGTCTAGAGTAGAGTTTGTAGTCGAGTGCACGAAATCCTGTAGCTAAGTGCACAAGGAAGTCTCGAGTCTGTAAGAAGAATTGAAGTGTCAATAAAGGGATTATTCTAGAAATATATGTGTTTTGTCCATTTACCTATGTTATGAATGAATGCGTTTATGGTACGATGAATGATGGGTTTATGGTTTAATACTGTATTGATGTGTGATTCTGCATATTTTACACTGTTATAAGAACGCAAGTACTAATATCTGTCTACATGAAGAATATCTTAATGCATGTTAAGAGCATTAGATAATTAGGTTGATCTAGGTAAATACAGAACTAAGGGTAGTTACAAAGGTGCATAAGTAGTTGATTCACCTGTTTAGGGTCTGCGAAAGACAGTCGTAGACCTTCACAAAGATCTAGAGGTTGATAAAAGGAAGTTATATTGATAAGCCTCTAAGGCTTATCGATCTGCGCAAAGGTAGGTTAAGGGTATAAAATGACATCACGCTCATCTCTAGGTGTGGAAATTTGGTTCCAGCATCCCCCCATACTGCTTCAGGTGAGACTTCAGTCTGCGCTCCATGGGTTGATGCTGAAAGGGCCAGTAGTGTAGGGATTTGTTTGGAAAACTTAACTCTAAACTTGGGTCAGGACCCACTAAGCCAACAAATGGTTCTATTGTTGGGACTGTGATCTACATAAAGAGATGTGTGATGTCACATCACTAGAATCTAACTAAGAAGGAAATTGAAGATTGGTTGGATAGAAAGATCCACGAATTCACGGTGCAAGAAAATAGAAATCCGCGATTGACAAAATAAAAGTGGTTGGACAGGTATATGTACACAAAGATACACGAAATTTTCTTTTGTTCCTTCCCGATCAAGCTATACAAGTGGATTGCTAAATTGGCAAACTACCATGGAAGCTAGAGGCTTAATGGTCTTGTTAACGCTCAAATCTGCCTCAGGCTGAGGAAGGCAAAACTCAAGGCAACATCAAACCAAGCTCAGCCTCGTAGCTAGCCCTACGAGGACAGGAGAGGGCTCTCTCCGGGTCAATCTCGGCAAAAGGTAATCAAAGAGGCTCGAGACAACTGAATTGATGACTAATTTTAGGCTAGGTATGAAGTACAAGGACTATGGAATTTATTTTTTGAAGTTTTGTTGAATTCAAGGGAAAGGCAATTTTGGGTGCGGGGATAAGGCACAGTTTTTGCAGAGGTCTACTTGGGGCAAGATAGGCGATTGTTTTGATGCCTTTAAAGTGAGTGAATGAATAGTCCTGACAGGTGAGGAGCTAAGGAGAGCAAGGAAGTCTCAAGGATTCTCCTTAGACTGAAGAAAACATGGAAAATTAAACAAACTTAAAGGCAGAGCATAGCAAATTTATGGATTCTACCTTAACACTTCATTTGTTTAATTGCAGAAGATTAAAAAAGGAAAGTGGTACACATACACAACTTACAAGTACTGAGAGAAACACACCATCAACACATAAGGCCACAGGAATCCCAAATAGTGCTGCAAATCCCTGGTCTATCCTTTGCCAAAATTGCTGTTAAAATATGTACAATAGCGTATCAAGCTCTTCCCAAAGAGTCCAACCCTAAAATGACTAAGAAAATACATAATATAGGCAAGCTAACACATTCCCTTGCCTCTAGGGGTCGAGCTCATCATCCTAGGAGTTGTTTCAACCAATTCTAAACAAAGCACTACAATCTAGGCAGTCAAAACAACTTGCCTCTATAAGCTAGGAAACCAATTCATTCATTAAATTTTTGCTATTTTATGAATGAATCATCTAGAATAGGTAAATAAGTGTCAAGTCAACATAGAGTTACATTAATTACATCAAGGAGGGTGAAAAATCCCATCACAAGTCAAAACTGGTCAAACTGGCTTCGTTTCCTGAGTTGAAGATGAAAACTGTGCAAAAAATCCTGATGCGTAGCGCGCCTAAGCCCTATGCGTAGTGCGCCTTTCCACCTGCTTTTGGGGCACTTCCCGGCATCCAAATTGAGCTCAGGTTGGCTTTTTGGAAAGCCTTGGATGTCTACTTTCCAACCCAAGTGGAATTTCCAATTTGATGTTCATTTGCCCCTCCAAAAGTGCATTCTCCCAAGGCTGCTTCATGTGTGTCCAAAAAGGGGCAGTGAGGTCATTTTTTGCATGTTTTTTGACCTTTTGGGGACCCAAACCTTCATGAAATGCCTTGGCAGTGGCTGAGCAGGTGTATTTCATCATGACAAATCCAAAAATGCAAACCTTTCGTGATTTGGGCCTCCCAATTTTAAGGGTAGCGCGCGGCGCGCTATGCGTTGAGCCCAAAAACCTGTTTTTTACACAAAAAATTCAAAATTGACAAAATTTTTCCCAAACTTGTTGAAATTTGGGCTGGGGGTCCCCAATCAAGTACTATGCTCAATCAAAGAGGCTTTGGCCAAAATCCGAAGATGATCAAGCTCCTTTTGCCATTTTTGCTTCTTGACCATTTTCCTCAATTTTGCCTTAAGACTCCTAATTCGCGCCTTGCAAACTAGGTTCCGGACCTTGTAATGCATAACCATGTGTTTCAATAATGCATGATCTCTATCGGCCCTTTTCAGCCATTCCTCCAAGTAGATGTTGACCCTCTCGAGATTAGCCTCTCGATCCTGATTTACCTGTTGCTCTAGAGAGGTGAACTCAATTTGCCTACGTTGGGCAGCTTGGCGATTCTCACGGATGTTCTGTAGCTCTATGATCTTGTGCTGGTCCTCAAGCTGTTTATTCCGCTGCTCTAGATACCTAATATATTGGGTCTTCTCTGATTCTGAAGTTGTCTCATCATGAATAGTAACAAACCCAGATGGCTCACCAGAAGGTCCCTCCTCATGCTTGGGCTTCTTGCCCTTATCCTGTACCTGCAGTGCTGCTGTCGAAAGCGAGGCCCCTTCCACACGAGGTGGAGATAACACTCGCTGTGCCAATGAAGTCAACGAGACCCCTTCCACCCCGGGTGGAGATAGTACTCGTCGTGTAGATGCAAATAATGTCCTGTGACCTCGCTGATATGTCACTTATGGAGGAGCACTTATATGCTCAGTCTCGGGAATGTCTGGTTGGTGTGAAGGTCCTCCCTCATCATTAACTATCTCAGGAGGTGGCTGTAATGGTGCAAAGTAATCATGGGAAATGAAATCTTCCCAAGTAATGCCCTGCTGTGCCAACTGATGCATCACTACAATTTTGATCAATGCATAATGATAGATGCTCTTATGCTGATGTGCTGGGCTCTTCATTTGTACTAAAGGCATCATCCTCTCTATGTTGCGACACATGAAAAATGGAATGTTCATCATACGTACTCTTGTAAAATGCATCAACAAACGGACATGGTACGCATAGAGACGTGAGAATCTGCCCTCGCAACTGAAATATCGAATGATGAGTTTCATCAATGGTGCATACTCATCCCTTAGGAATCTGAAAGGAAAAACTGTAGTCAAGTGTCTTACACATCCGAGCTTAATATATGGCTCATAGTGAAATCTGTCTAACTGCTGGCATTTACTCCATTCCTCCCCTACATTTGGTATCCCAGTGGCCTGAGCAATAATCTCGGGTGACAAGGTGAAATTCACTCTGGCAAGGTTTACATGACCATCCTGCAAATGTAGAACAAATAAACGGACTAGTTCCCGATGATGCTGGATTTGTGAGATCCGCTCACAGTATTCAAAACATGATTGATACCGAAAACAGTCCATTGCAAGTGGACAAGCTTGCAATTGAGCCAAAGAAGTAGGCTCCTCCCTGACATGCCGACCACTTTTGCCACCTTTGTGATACCTCCTTGGCACACTTACCTCTGGTGTAGAATCACTATCATAATCCTGCTCATAAGCTGACTCGGTCTCTGACATGTTCTTTAAAAACAAGGTGGCTCGAATATATATATGCTGATATACAACTGTGTGCAAAATTGACTGTAGACTTTTTCTTTTTTCTCAAAATGCCGTGACCAAGGGGACACAAATATACAAGGGAACTGTTAGGAAAGGGGAAACATTAGGGAAATGGGGACAATGGAAATAAAACAAGGAATTTAGGGAAGGGAAGGGACATGAAAATCTTTAAGTTTTAGGGTTTGGGATGAGGTAGGGTAGGAAAAATATGTTTGTAGTAGAAGGGAGGGGTTAGGATTGGAGGGAGAATAATGTAGGGTTTTATGAGGAATTATTGGGGAAAATATTAGTTAATATAGAGGGTGGGAAACACAAGAAATGGGAAAACCTTGGCAACATTTATGTTTGAAAACTCTACAGCAATCTTGGCATTTAAATCCTCATAGCAAACTAATGGAAAAGGAGGGTTTTTACACTTGGTTTTTCATGGCAAATATAGCATAATTTCTTTACATAAATCTTTCAAAACCAAGAACGAGCCGTGGATAAAAGCCTACCTGTGATTTGATGCATGAGAAGAGGTGTTTGAGTGTGTTTCAGGCAAAGTTCTGGGCATAAACTCCAATGCGTAGCGCGCCTCACCCAATGCGCCGTGCGCTCCTGATGCGCCTCACCCGTGTAAAATTGCACTGAAAATTGTGGCCTGATGCGTAGCACGCCCAACCTGATGCGTAGCGCGCCTTGGAAAAGGCCCGATTTGCTCACAAACTCACAAAATCACCTTAGAAGAATGCTCTTTGCTCTTGGAATGTGGAATGGGTTGCAAATGAGGAGAAATATCTTCATATAGATTCCTTGTTGATTTTTGCTTAACCCAAAACCCATTTTCTTATGTTTGGTTGTTGACACTTTTTGAAAATTAATAGGCTTTGACCTTTTTGGTTTCCCCTTTAAAATTGGTTGAAATAATGATTTTCACTGATAATATTTTGCAGGGATAGCTCTGATATGCTCTGGCAAAGGAGACCAAGGCTGCACTTGAACGATTGAAGAACTGGAAATTTTGACAATTTTTACAAAAATGAGATGGCGACTTATCTTCAAAACAGAGTTTTGAAGAGAAGTCCTAATTCAGTTGTACAATGATGAAAATTATTGAAGTGATGATCTATCAAAGACATCCCTCTGGCCTGCTGGTCTTCTAAGACTTTTCAAGACAAAATTGACTCAACCCTAGACCTAAGACCTCAAAATTTAAAACATGATTGTAAATGACCTTTGAAGACTTATTTTAATAAACAGGCCTGAACCAGTGGTGCCAAGCACGAGGGGAATGAATGACACAAACCGCTCCATCAGAGTTATGGCATGCCTAATGAAATGCAACTGACCAAAACTGATGGGACACCTAATCATGAAATGCAAAAGAGCTTTGATCTCTAACGGAGGGATAACTAGACCGACTCTAACATTGGCTCCAATGGGGATGGTAGCTCCTTGGAGATGCCAAGAACCGTAGATCTCTGTAAGAGCTAGACAATGCCTTCATCCATTGGGCGATGGAGTCATTATTCCGACACAAAATCTTGAGAATTTGACTGAAAAACCAAAAACCGTTTTGACCAAACTAGACTCAAAACTAAAAGATTTAGACCACTGACTCAAACTTAGACTAACTAACCTTCATTTTCAGAATTATAGCCTTCACCTCGGGCCCCAGACTGAAGATGATAAGTTAGTTTACATGTGCAATAGAATAAAAGTAAAATGATATGTACAATGATGATGAAATGAGCAGAAAATACTCAGAAGTAGTATCTCTTTAACAGCCGACCATTAATCGGCCCTCCAGGACATTCATCTCCATTCATTTCTTTGAGAAGAAAAGCGTTCTGACCATGATATGCTGCAATCTTATAAGGACCCTTCCATAAATTGTCAAATTTGCCATGCTTTCCTTTGTCTTCATGTCAAGCATCCCATCTCAAAACTACCTCATCTAGCTGAAATGTGTCCGCCTTTGCCTTCCGGTCATAAATCTTTTTGATGCGCTCTTGCAACTTGCAAGTGTTTTGAAATACCTCCTCCCTTGTCTACTGTAAATGAATCATCTGATTAATCCTTCTCTGCATAGGATCTTCCTCACTACCCGCTTCTTGAAGCAATTTGACTATCGGGACAGCAAGCGAAGTTGGAAAAACCGTATCTGTTCCGTACACCAACTCGAAAGGAGACATGCCAATAGACTTTTTCTGACTTACCCTATCAGCCCATAGTGCATTTATCAACTTCTTGTGCCAGCCCTTTTTACTGATTTCCAACAATTTCTTAATGATATTAACCAAAGATTTATTAGATGACTCCGCCAATCCATTTCCTTGAGGATGATATGCGGTTGAATGGCCCAAGCTGATATTGTACTTATAACAAAACTCAACCATCCTTTTTGACTTAAATGCTGCTGCATTATCTGTGATTAACTTACTTGGGCATCCAAAACGTGACAAAATATTGGTTTCAAGAAAAGAGATAATTACCGCATCCGTGGCTTGTCGAGTAGGAATTGCTTCAATCCATTTTGTGAAGTATTCTGTGGCTGTCAATATCCATCGATGCTGTCTTGATGATGCCGGATGAATTTCCCCAATGAAATCCAATCCCCACTGCTGAAAAGGTGTGCTGACTTCAATTGGTTTGAGAGGCAAAGGCTGTAGTTTCTGCTTCCCTTCGAAAATTTGGCATTCATGACAATTCTTAACAGCCTTATATACATCTGAAAATAATGAAGGCCAATAATAACCTGCCCTTAGAATCTTGTTCACTGTGGTTTTCCAAAACAGATGGCCTCCACAGTCACCTCTATGAAAGTCTTCCACAACTCTTTTGGCTTCCTCCTCTACCAAACAATTCAATAACATTCCACCAGGATCTTTCCAATACAATGCAGAATTTAGTATGCAGAATTTTGCAGCTTTCAATTTCAATGTTCTACTTTTGTTTCTAGGCATTCTGGGAGGTGAAGACAAATGCTGAAGTACATATAAAATGTCAGCATACCAAGGAGAAGAAAGAAACATTTCAGATACCTGAACGGATGAATTCTCCTCATCTTCATCAGACATGGCAACAATCAAATTTATGTCTAGAACTTGCAAATTTGTTTCAGCCATTAACTTGGCGAGTCCTTGACCTTTGATCAGCTTGGTTGGTTTAATCTCCACATCATACTCTAACAACGCAGCAATCCACTTACCCCGCCTGCCTTCTGGATCTGTCTATACTAGAATATCTTTAACTGCTGCGTTAGGAACATAAGCTAGAATATGTGAATGCAATATATACACACGGAAATCTTTCAAGGCCTTTACAAGCGCAAGTGCTTGCTTCTCAATGATGTTATATTTCAATGCTCCATCTCTTATAATCCGACTGAAAAAAGCAATGGGCTTTTCAACTCCTTCCCTCTTCTGCATTAATACAACTGCCAAAGTATGCTCAGAAGCAAATGAGAACAAAATAAAATCCTGAGTGTAATCTGGGCTGATCAAAATAGGCGCTGAAGAAAGAGCTAACTTCACTAAATTAAATGATTTTACCGCCTCTTCGGTCCACTTTACTTGACTGTCCTTTTTTAGCATGCTCGTGATTTCTCTAAGATGCTCTGCTAGATTTGGAATGAGCGACGCAGAAAATTCAGTTTACCATTGAAGGACTGTATTTCTTTCTTGTTTCGGGGCTGTTCAATTTGCTAAATGGCTTCAACACGTGCAGGGTCAATACGGATACCGTCTTTAGATATGATGTGGCCAAGAAGTTTGCCCTCATCCATGGTGAAAATACTCTTTTTCGGATTCAGCGAAATGCCATATTTTCTACATTTTTGGAATTTTTTTTTCAAATGATACAAATGCTCCTCATCAGAATTTGAAAACACGGTTAAGTCATCAAGATAAACAACTAAAAATACATCTTTCTCATTGGTGAAAGACATGTCCATTGCGTGCTGAAAGGTGGCTCTTGCATTTTTCAAACCAAACGGCATCTTTGCATAATGAAATGTTCCCCATGGAGTGGTGAATGCTGTCTTGTCACGGTCATCTTCATGTACTAAAATCTGATTGTATCCTGAATAGCCGTCGAGTAGTGACATCCTTGATGCTCCAACTACTCGCTGCAATATATGGTCCATTTTGGGCAGCAGATAATTGTATTTTAAGGACACCTTATTCAAATTTCTGAAGTCAATTCATAAATGGATCTCACCTGTTTTCTTCCTTACGGGTACCAAGTTTGATATCCAACCTGAAAATCGGATAGGCACAATGATTCCCGACTTATACAATTTGTTTACCTCTTTTTCAATTGATGGCAGCAGCTTCGGATTGATTCTCCTCAACTTTTGATGAAAAGGCTTCTGATTTGGCTTTATAGGGATAGTATGCTGAATGATATTTGTGTCATATGTTTTCAGATCTGAGTAATCCCATGCAAAAACATTAGAAAATGAAGACAACAATCTGATATACTCTTCCTTTACCTTTGGTGACAATGACTTTGATAGCTTTACCATCTTGGGATTCTCAGCTGTCCCAATGTTTACCTCCTCAACACCTTTTTCAGTCGGTCTTAATGTCGGTTTGCGGGCCACATCATCTTGGTCAAACAGCTCCTCTAAAGGAATCAATCCCTTAGGAATAATGTTGTCTTTAAGTTGCAGCACGTCCATTTGATTTACTTGTATATTATCACTACCATCATTATGTTCAGTATCTATTGAGGTATCTTTGAACTTACCCTTATTTTGCAGAAACTGATTGATCTCTTCATCATCTTGAAAGAATTGCCAACATCGCTGATTGTCTGGGACGGTGGGACGATGTTTCACATGAATTTCAAATTTGTTGCTAGAATTCATCGAAATTTTTAAATTGCTTGCTGCCTTAGCAAGTCCATCAGCAACACCATTTTGTATGTGAGGCACACATGTCAAGGTATGATCAGAAAATAACTTCAAAATATCTAAGACTGCATTTCGATATGCCCTCATACGAGGATGCTTGGCCTGAAACTCACCCTTAACTTGATTTATCACCAACTCGGAATCACCATAGACTGCAATCTTCTTCGCTTTCAACTTTCTAAGAATTTTAAGGCCAGCAATGAGAGCCTCATATTCTGCCTCATTATTTGAACAGTCAAATGCTAGTTTATAGGAACACACTCTCACCTTGCTTGGAACTTTGTCTTGAGCGGGGAAATTTGTCTTGAGCGGAAAAGGGACTTCGAATCCACACACCAATACCAGCACCCTCACTACCTACTGCGCCATCAAAATCCATGGTCCAAAGACCATCCTCATCTTCTTCCAAGTGTTGAAATTGTGTTAGCTCTGCTTTTTCTGTTTGTTGCCCCTTATCTTCAGCTGATTGCTGCATAGTAGCTGGCTTTTCTCCTCTTTCCTTTTGCAGAACTTCTCTGAAATTTTCAGTGATCTCTGGTATATCTTCCGCCTGAACTAACTGACTATCTAGATCATTAAAACTATCAGCAAATAAAACAAATGACTCCAAATCTGTATGTACATAATTTACAGGATGATTGATTGGCTTCTCTTTGCTGGTTATCATGTATTTCATCTTTTTCTCTCGATATAGTTTTCTCATTTGACCAAAGACTGGAATTGTAGCATAAGAAAAGTCTAACTGTAGAGTACCCTTCAACTTAGCCCCCCAAGACCTTGAAAGTAGCATACCAAACCGTGGAGGAATGTCCGCCACAACCACATCCATCAAGACATTCTTCGCTGGGATTTGGTCTAAGCTAACAACCAAATCTTTGATGAGCCCGATACATCTTACACGGCTGGAATCAAATGAATACAAATCATGATATTTCCTTGTAATGTCTAACCCCAACTTCTCCATGATCGCCTTTGGCATCAAATTGTGCGAAGCACCCGAATCGAACATAGCATTGTGCAAAACATATTCATGCAATCTCAAACTGATATAAAAGGGAGGAACATCACTATCAGGGGACTCACCATCCAATGCTGGCCCAAATATCAATTCTGGCTGATCATCTTCAACGTTCACCGTGTCAAACATGGGATCAAAATTCAGAATTTTAGAGACTTGACCTCGGTAGCTGCTGTTTTTCATGATTTCAGTCAAAGGAATAGATACTTTTAATTTGGAAATTTCATTTTCCAAACTAAATGCTGAAACTTTGTCGACTTCTTTGACCGGAACTTCTCTCCTATCTTTGATTATACTTGCCTGATTTGTCCTTTCTGCTGCTGATATCTTGCGGGTTACGGGATCAATTGTCTCCTTTCCTTTCTTCTGTGGTATCGGTGAATCCGTCTTTGGTGCTGTAGCTTCTTTTCTTTTCTGAATCGGATTGATAGGCACATCTCGGTTCCTCAATGAATACTGCTTCTGTTGAGTGGACAAGGCATTCAAATATCCTCTTTGGTAATCATCTAAATCTGCATCATTAGCTAAGATAAAATCTTCATCTTGCTGGGCGCCTGAACTTTCTCCATACTCTTCTTCTTCAGTGATGTAAATGGGTAGATCATCAAGAGTAAAGAAGTGATTTTGGTCCCCTACTACATCAGCATCTTCATCTGAATCTTGACTCACAAAATTCTACAAAAGAGGAGTCTTGATCGGTTGCTGGGCTGCCGGCTCTTGTACTCTTGGTTCACGCTGCTTAATTCTAAACTGAGGTTGTTGCTGGCCACGGTAATTTGGATTACGAATCTACGGTTCTGATTTGTCAAGGTTTATTCTTTTGAACATTTTTTCCATCTCACAAAACCAAGGTGGTTCTGATGTAGATTCTTCCTTTATAGTCACTCTTTTCTCTGCCTTCAACCGTGCTCTCTTGTCATTCAGATTCGCCTCAACATTAACAACAATCTTTTGCATATCTTCTAAAGTAGGCGGATCTCTATCCCGTAATGAATAAGCCATCTCCGGATCAAAACCATCCGGGAATTTGAGAAGAGCTGATTTTCTAGATGGTCTTAAATCATTTGGAATAGCATTATAAACTGTATTGAACCTGATAATGTAGTCTTGGACAGACTCACCATGATTGCGTTTGATATTATTGTACTCAGCATTGATCTGAAGTGGATCCTTTCTGAGTTCCCAACGATCTAGAAACTGTCTCTGAAGTTCAGCCAACGTAGGTATACTTCTGGCTCCCAAGCCTCTGAACCATTTTCTTACCTCTCCTCCAAATGTTTGCACAAACAACCGCATAGTTACATCCTCCTCATCAATCTCATATAAATCACAAAAATTTGCCATTTTGTCTATGTGCTGCTGAGCGGACACACTTTGAGGAGTGCCATCAAATAAAGGAATCTTACTCTGATAATCCGCGGGCATATCATGCAAATCTTGAGGAAGAGCGAGAGGAGCAAACCGAGCAGCCATTGCTCTAGGCAGATTTGGTCTGGGAGTAGTTGGTGGAGTAGATGTAACCGAAGTATGAGGAGTATGAGGTGGTGTATGCGGAGGAGAAGCGATGTGGGATGAAGGAGGGGAATTAGCTGCAGATTCTGAATAAGTAATTATAGGTTGCACAGGAATGGTGGGAATGAAAGGCGGTTCGGTGGGATTTTTCGAAGCGGAAGCCGTGATAGCAGATCCAATATTCTCAGATGCAGCTTCTAGGAAATCAGCAAGATTTGCAGCCTGAATGTCACTCTGAAGGTGCCTCAAGATAAAATTTTCAATTAATTTATTATGTTTTTCAACTTTAAGAGCTGCAGCAAAGTCAGGATTTGGAACGAGAGAATCAAGTGCACTTTCAGATTGAGTTTTAAACAACGACAATTCAAATTTCTCGTCAAAGTCAATTTCTTCAAGATACTCAAAAATTGCAGGACATGAATGAGATTTAACCAAGGGAGTCGCCGAGATTTCTTGATGGAGGATTTTTCGAATCAAGTTGGATTTTCGTAAATAGGAGGTGGATTCGGATCTGGATTAGCTCTTGTGTATCTTCTAGAAGCCAGTGTGGAATTGTTCGGAACAATCAAAGGGACACAATAAATTTCAGCCTATCAATTTTCTAGACTCAATCATCCAAGGTCTAGAACAAATAATGTACTGGGGTAAACTACAAATGAAGTGCTACATTCACAAGCTCACCGGAGATTGACTGAAGCAGCGTTTATCTACTTTCGCTTATGCATAGCAAAAGCATTTTGAAGGCTACCTGGCATGACTTCAGACTCTGTCTAAGACTTATGAAATAAACACATCAACCAGCAAACAATAACAATTTTTTCCCCAGTATGGTCGCCACTATGTTAACGCTCGAATCTGCCTCAGGCTGAGGAAGGCAAAACTCAAGGCAAAATCAAACCACGCTCAGCCTCGTAGCTAGCCCTACGAGGACAGGAGAGGGCTCTCTCCGGGTCAATCTCAGCAAAAGGTAATCAAAGAGGCTCGAGACGATTGAATTGATGACTAATTTTAGGCTAGGTA